>BMAO01024413.1:0-108067 GCA_019973975.1 Trichonephila clavata | reverse complement strand
AAATGAAGCAAAGTAGTAAGAAGAAATTTTACAAGCCAGTATAGGTCAAAAATAAGGTACCCACAGTAGACTATTGGCCTTAGGAATTAAGATTGTAGGGTTAAGTATATATATAGTTTTCAGACATAATTATAAACATAATTGAGGCTTACAGAAAGTAACTATTGTGTGAATAACTGTTGCGTTCCTGCTTATTAAAAAAACTGTTAATATATCATTCATAAATTTATCACCTTTTGTGGAAATAAAGAATTCAATACATAGAACTTGATAATTAATTATCTTTAATTTTATAATGAATTTATCAAACTACGCTTATGATAAAAATATATGTAGAATAAATAGATGATGTTAATTTTTGTCTTAAAAGACAGGATTATTTTAATTCCCAGAAATGTCTTAAGACTTTGGGGGTATTACAAGGTCTTTCAGCGTTTTATAACCAATAAGTTGAATGAACAAATATATAGCTAAAAAGCAAGACGTGTCCTCATTCTTAGAACCTATGAATAATACTCGTAAAGTATAAACAAAGAAATTGTTATGTTTATTAACAATAAAGTTAGAATTTGGGTTCTTGTGTTAAAATAATATGAAAAATAATAAATATTTTCAACAACTATATAAATGTTATAAAGAAATTGGATATGTGGAAATAAAATAGAATTAAACTGAGTTCATTTAATTATTGTAAATATATCAGAAATTTAAGGCATTTTGTGAAAGTTTAATTCATTTCGAACTAAATGCTCATAAGTTCTCTTTCTGCTCTGTGCTTTTCCTCATCTTTTTAAAAAACACTTCCTGAAACCTTTCAGCAATTAACATAAAAAAACCTTCCGTTCTTGTTTTTCTTTTCTCCTTTTTTTTTTAAAATTATTAGATTGAAATGGTTTAATTATCGTATCTCGGAGTTTATTTTTTTCCCTTCAGTTTTTCTTTGCTTCATAGACGTCTTTATTTTTTTGACAGAAGGTTTTGGAGTGCCACGTGACTTTCTTGTTAGGTGTACCGTAAAAATGCGGTTGGCGGTAAAAGGAGATCGGTTAAAAGTTTAGGCGCACAATATCTTCTTCGGATCGCTGGAGATCTAATGGGATTCGTCGTGAACATATTTGTCGAATTTGGCTCCAGGCTGCACGAACGAGGTTTCGCTTCTATCACCTTTCCGAAGCTTAGTTTTTCGAAAGCATTTTTCCCTTTCACAGGAAAAAGTCGTTTCCTCATTCGAGAACTTCTCTTGGGCAGGAACTAGACCTGTGTTGGTGGAATATATTGCATCGTGATGATGATTTGTCATACATTTATTTCCTGTTATTTCTTTTATAACAGTGGGTTTGCTCTGATGTATTATTCAATATTACCTCAGACAGGGATTGTTTTGTTATTTGGGAGAAGGGTAATTATCTGTCATTGTTTGTTATTGCTATGGTAACGGATGTTTTCTGTCTTCGGCGTTCGAATCTATTGGGGGGGGGGGATATTTTTTAATGATTTATAGACAGCAACAACGAAGGACGGTTGTGAAATATTTCAAAGCGTCCCACTGTAGAAAAATTTATTAAATTGTGGTATTCAAATATGCAACCCGTCTTACCAAGAAAGCATACAGAAAATTTATATTCAAAAACAGAGGCTGTTTGCTATTTACAATATTCTTAGCCCATTCATGAGAGGTAGCTACATAAAAAGGGAATATAGAGAACTGTTCAACTCTCTTTCCAAAAGGGCTTTCATAATATGTTTAAGTTCTTCTCAAACAATGTTTTGAAATAGTTGCGATGGATTTAAGTTAAAACAATATGAAAGGAATCCTTACATTTTGACCGAAATGTGCTTTGGTAGAAAAGTATTCCAGTTTTATAGAAAAATTTCTCAGTAGCATGTGTACGCAATGTGTTCTGTCAGAATTTGATTAATGTAGCAGTCTTATACAAATATTGTTGAAAGTCTGAAGTTTATTGATTTATGAACTTCAGAAGTGTTTGCTTTTCATCCAGAAGATAAAATTTTCGAAGGAACATAACAACACACGCCCTCTCTGTTTTTATATGCTTATATGTGCATACAGCTCGTATACATCTAACTGAATGATTAAAACTTCAAAGCTGTGAGACCCATCAAAGGCCAGAAATTGTATGCTGAATTGCTGAATGCTTGTGGCAGTGCATTCTTGTCCAAAATAAGAAATATCAAAAATTCCTAACCTTATCTTGCAATACATTTTTCTAAACATTAATCACTTGTTATTCCAAATCTGTGACATTTCAGGGACCTGAATTTGATGGCCTACATGTGCCATACCCTTTTTTTTTTGACGGAAGGTTAGATGACCTTACTGGTCAAGAAAACCAACAATACGGAGGCAGTTCGAAGATATACGAGATATATGGGCCTATCATTATCTTGTTAGAAAATGGCCACATGATATCATCAACATATCGTTGAGTTGTTAAAAGTTTGTGCAGAATGTCTGTAGGCGATTTGCTGTCAAGAGACTCCGTCGTAACTCCACAGCATCGTATTAATGATATTGGTTGTATGTCTCTGTAAAACAAAGGTTGCTTGGAATCGCTGGTATCGGCGTCTTCAATAATAATTTATTTCTAGAGAGTCAAGAAAATGTAACATTTTTCTAAATGTTTATTCATTTATAATTTACTATGTAAAGAAATATTTGTTTCTTTTCAGCTTAAAATATATTTGCTGTCATTAAAAAAATCTTTTAAAGTTCAGATTTTTGATGTGGAATTTTGCTTAGAAAAGTTCTCTAAAAATCCTAAAATTGTATTTAAGAGAGAATACACCAAGGAGAACTAATCACGATTCCTGACGACCTGAAAGAGGAAATAGCGAGGAAAGTTTTATTTTATTATCTTCCGCTCTGAATATTAAATCAGTTACACAAGTGAGGAAATCAGATATTTGTTGATTTTATTATTTATTTCCATTGTAAAATAATAAGATACTTTACACATCACATCTTTTAAAAAAATAATATAATGGAATTTCCTTCTTGATCGAGCTAAAAAAAAATGTTCAGAGCAGCTGAAAAATCTGAGAAGTATAATGGTTAAATTGCCTTTAAGTATCTTTTTAAGAATCACTATTCAGTGTATGTTTGGTAACTGTATTTTTTTACACCTTTTTTTTAAATTGTTTAAATTTGATCATGGCGAGTTCTTTGGCGTTTACGGAAGTTAACTTTCTCAATAGAAACATTCGAAGTTTAATAAAGCGTGAAACTGACGGATATATATTCACTCTCTTTATATAAATGTAAGAGATTCAGAATGGTCATAGAAATGTGTGAAAATAAAGTCTTTTTTTTTATCTGAGAAAAATTTTAATCTCCTACGAATCAGCGAAAAAGTCATCGTTTTTAAATCAATTTAAAATCAATGGTGAAATTCTTTTTGAATTATAATGACGAACTGAAAGCTTTGTAATTTTTTAATTTAATTCTTTTATATTCTGATTATTGCAAGAAACTTTCATTTATGGTTTTGTATTTATTTTATTATTCTTATTCATTTGTAACGATTTGGTTTAATTATACGAGTCAACTGTTTACCCATTTTCATTCCTATGAAATTTTAACATTATGATACTCAAAGTCAAAAGTTATAGATTATATGTGTTTTTCTCATCGCAGCGGAATAAAATTTTTGAAAATTTTTTTAGCGGTCTAAAGGGAACTAAATTTTACCGTTAACGGATTAATCAAGTAATTTAACTAACATAATTAATTAACTTTTTCTTCCATTAGGGAACCTGGTTTGTCTGATCTATCTTTAAATTTGCCTATGTCTCAATTTTCATTAGTTTCTCTTGTAAAAGTTTTTGAATTATTAAGCCTTAAAAAAATGGGTCGCCTAATGTTAAATTGGCCTCTCAGACTTTTGAGAATAGGAAATTTTCTGTTAAATAATTTTCAAAGATTCTTACACCAATCGGTTGATTCTTCTTTCTTTTGAAAATATGAAGTGATTAAAAATTAATATTATTAAAAATATGTTAATGCATCAAGACAGTTTTTCGTGAATAACAACTTGCCAATATTTTTTTATATGTGTTAGCTTCATTTTTTGAAACACCTAAATTCAAAATTTTACGCAATATCCTCGAATAGTTGATGAGATATTCATAAAAGAATTTTCAATTTGTTTCCCTATTTCTCTGTTTAGAGGTGGTTGTTTTCAAAACTTTTTCTATCGATCCGTTCATCAAACGCTGTTAAAAAAAATGTTATGAATTATTTTCTCTAAATTAATCAATATTTTTGGCCTTTTTAGAAATGCAAATGGGATTCGGGTAAAATTTAGGCTATGTAAACCACATTTCTATCTATTTCTGCAAAAAAAATAAGGTTCCGTAATGTGAAAATTTTGTTTTAAAGTTAATTAACTAACACATTAATGCCATACTTAGTTATCTCCGAGCCATTAACAGCGATACTAATTTTATCCAGTCGAGATGAAAATTGCGGAAGTTATTAGGGGTGCCCTAGTTTATTTCCTAGGTTCTGAAACTAATAGAAGCATTGCAAATCCAACATTTATTCTAAGCAGATTTCTTTGGAACGATCCCCCCTGTTTTCTTTTTGTGTTCAAATCTGTTTGACAATTCAATATGTATTGGTATTACCCCCCCCCCCATTTTTTTATGGGTTAAACTGTTTTTTTTTTTTCATACTACGAGCAATAAAATATTTTAGTAAAATATTTTGTTATTTAATAAAAATTATATATTTTTTCTCATTTTTTAAAAAATAAGAAAAGATGAAAAGACACCTACTTTTTATTAACGTTTAGAACAAATCATGACACGCACATAGAAATAGCTAACCATGCCAAGGATTCAATTGATTTTTTTTCTGGACATGTAGAATTATACACTCTGTGGAAATGGATTTCAGAACAGAAATAAAAATAAAGAACGCTACTTGATAACCGAATCAGATCAATGAATTGAAAAATATATATCTTTACAATCTATGGAACAGTTCGCGTGTTGAATGCGCATTCAAGGCATCGGTCAGGCACAACCCGTAGGCGAGATGCCAATTACTTCCATGCATATTCGTTCGTCCAAGAGCAAAAACGACTTCCTGATATACTGTATATTTATAACGAAAGAATTCGAGTAGCAAAGAAGGTAGTTTACTGTGTTATCTCCCCTGCTATTCCGTTTTTTCCTCCCTTTCATTGGGATGACAGTGAAGTAATGGAATTCAACAGGAAGACTTGGACTTATTCTATTTTAGTATTCCGCGCTTTATAATGCAATCTTTCTTCCGTAGATTTGTGCATAGATATGTTATTCGCGTATCTTGCTATCTGAGTAATAACATGGAATATCAGTGCAATATAAATTCGTCTCCAGTGTTATCGCAGGTACTTGTAAACTTTGTTATCAGACCCGGTTTCCTCTTTTGATGTTTGCTTACAGTGAGAGTGGAAGTTTTGCATAAGAATAGGACTTTTGAGTGTTTTCAGAACAACAATATAATCTCCTGGGGTGTATTCTGTAAGAATACAATACGGATCGGATAGTAACCAAAAAATGCCAAATGCTCTTTGCAAAAAAACAAACAAACTTTAAAATGATTTTCAAATTTGGTGTTAAAAATAAAATCCAAACTGAGAAATGCTCTTTTTTTCAACAACAACAAAATTGTTTATAATCGATATTATATTCTGACTTCAAATTTGTTTCTTATATTTCGATACCAAATGAATTTCTAATTTAACGTGCTAAAGGGGGAAAAAAACAAGTCTTATAAAAAAAATTTAAGTCAATTCTTACTTTGAATGGAGGAATAGAAAGTATTTTATAAACGATTAAAAATTTGAACGCAAGACACACACATACACAGAGAGGGAGAGATAGGGAGAGAGTGAACTAATAGTAGGAATTGAAAAAAGAGCATGATTTGTCTGCATTGTTGTAACAATGACCACCCAGTTTGGCTAGTTTGGCTGAAAAACCGGTTTCCGACGCCAGATTTTGTCATTCTTTTAACAGTTACATTGTTACAACAAAATGGAGACGAATCTAAGTTGGCGTCAAAAACCGTTAATTAAATTAATTTTAATTTAATAGTAATTTAATTTTAGTGAGCTAATAGTAGGAATTGAAAGAAGGCGCTTAAAAGTTTCTAAATTTGGAAATATAATATGATAAAAACAGACTTATAAGTTCTATAAACTCACGAAGTTTAGTTAATTAGGGGATATTTTCCCACATGAAAATATATTCTGAATTTGGATCCTGCTTTTTGACATTAGACGAAGATAGTTTTAAATTTAAGCTGTCACTTGTGTAAACATGTTGATAAATAAGTGATATAGTTTTTTTTTCATTACGTAATCGAAAATTTATTCAGCACTGAAATGCAGTAATGTATGTGGAATTTCGGAGGCAGACTTTTGATACAGTTAAATGATAACAGTTGACTAATGTTCATGATTTTAGAAATGCATTTTATGAGCTTCTCAATAATCTGTTTAAAAATCTCAAATTCCCAAAATGTAAAGAAAACGTGGAAAATATCTGGAAAAAAAAATAATAAAAGCACCCTAAAGCTTTTTAAAAAAGTCTAAAGCAATGGAATTTGTGTAATGAGAAGTCCCATAAAGGAGTTTTCCGTATAATTTTCTTGGTGGAGGTGCATCCGTTCCGTTTTGAAATTTGTATGTAAAAATTCATGAACTATGTAATTAAAAATGTATGATTCAAAATATACGATGATAAACAAATTATGATGGGAAAGAAAATTCATTGTTTGATAAGTAAAGGAAGTAAATTTACTTATACTTGATCATTACATCGGTATTTCCATCATCTCTGTACGTAAATCTAAAAGTAAAATGTAATACTTTTATTTTACAAAAAAAAAAAAAAAAGTGTGTGTTATATAAAACAATGGAAACAATGAAGATTTCAAATAACGTTTTAATTTCATTAAAAAAAAGAGAAATCCATGATTTATTCTTATACATTTGGTTATATATATTTATTTGAAGTTATTATGTACGTTATTTATTTATTGTATTATTATCCGGTATATAGTTAATAATATGAATAAAATGTTCATATGTGACAAAAAATACTATTTTATTATTTTTATATAATATCTTATGGACAACAATTAAA
Organism: Trichonephila clavata; assembly: GCA_019973975.1. Classification (NCBI taxonomy): domain Eukaryota; kingdom Metazoa; phylum Arthropoda; class Arachnida; order Araneae; family Nephilidae; genus Trichonephila; species Trichonephila clavata. Next base: position 100,909 of record BMAO01024413.1, on the reverse strand, counting down.
CATATATGGAGCAAATCTTGTCAAGAAATAAATATTTTAGATAAATTGCTTTAATTTTCCTCTAATCCGAGAACCAGTTTATATATTTAAAAATAACTTCATTTTTTTAAAAATTTATCAAAATATATGTGCTTTTATTGAAAAAAAAAATCAACTGGATACTTTTACGGATAATTTACTGATTCAATGATTTTGTATGGTTAAAACATATAACACTCTAAATCTTCCCCTAGCATAAGCGCTTTCATTTATTTTTTCTCTGCCACAAACTAGTTCTGAAAACTGGTCTCGGCAAAAAAAGTTATTGTTGTCTTCTCAAACTTTTCCTTGCCCCCTATTTTGCTCTCAATTACTCTCTCTATATATCAGTAAAGCAATCGGCTGAGGTGGATCCAGGAAAAGCAGCACAAGATTCCAAGTTGACCTCAGAAAAGTTCATACGATGTCATATATAATTTTTATAAATTGCACTTTTTTTCAAAGAGGGATTTTGAACTCATTGTCCGTACTTCTCTTCACTATGGTACGCTGTAGGAAAACATCCATTATTGACACATTGTATTCTTCGTAGGCTTTTGAATGTGCCTAAATGGATTGATGAATGTTTTGTGTGGAAGGGAAGTAATATCCGGCAAGTTTTTTCATTTTAAGGCATTTGAAAATTCGCTGTCAGTGCATTTGTTGTATGTACAGACATGAAAGGTATTTGATTCAAAATGAGGCATCAACAGTAAACCTTGAAAGTATTACTTCATGTTACGGTATACCTACAATGTTACTATACCTACTTCGTGCACAGTATAAAAGTTTAATTAAAAAATGGAATCTTTTGTTGAAAAAGAAAAGGTTGTTTCTTTAACAATTTCTTTCAAAATTCCGTGTTGTAAATTTTCGTATCTGTTATACATTCTGCATATGCATAATGTGCTTCTTACTAACAATTATTTTTTTTCACTCATACATACCTTGTATAGTATAAATATTCTTTAATGAGTTTAAAGAGCTTTATTTTGAGTTCGTTCGAAAGCAAGTGGTGAAAGATTTGCACTTTAAATTTCATTATTTGCGTAAAATTTTGGAACGTTTATTTCCCTATTTTTGTATTATATATATATTCCTATCAGTTATATAATTACAAGTCAATGGCTAATGACTTTTTTTCGTGTGTGTTGATGCTAATCCTACTGGTGAATTTAACAAATCGATGGATTTAAACAAAAAAGATATGTTGTTCTGTAAGTATTACATCAATTATCATATATTAATGTTTATATAATTGTTATTTTGAATAAATATTACTCAGCTATCAATTCTTATTTCTATTAATATAATTATCCCACTTAACCTGTCATTCAGGTGGCAATAGCAACAACAACCCACTTGATGCATTAACTTGAAAGTATTTTAACTTGTGTTTGAAATAGACTGCTGTGGCAATTTTTTTTACATCTTCTTAGACCTTGTTTACTTATTTTTTAAACTATAGAACATGGATAAATACACATTGAACTCCAGTTGAATTGAAATGTCATTTCAACGTACATCATAATAGCTGGTGCAAAACTTTATCACAATGTGTTCCTAGCGATTCCAAAAGGACTTACCGAACTGAACGGTTGAATGGTCTTTGACTCACCTCATGTAATTAAAGGATTTTTCAACCTTCACACACCTGCTGTTTCCCCCGTCTCTTGTGTTTTCTAAATGGTTTTGTACTTTTTTTATTCATCTATCACCTCCTGTTCCTATCGTTAAAAAAAAGAATCAGAAAAAAAAAAAGTGTCTATTATTTCCGCCATGTGACTCTAGCGCCCCTAGTGTCGAATGTGAACGCCTTCTGAATCTCTCTTTCTTTGTGTCCTAAAAGAAAGTGAAACGCTACACTGATAACAGTGATTGAAGGGGCAATTGAATTTGATGTTTTTATTTCTGTTTTGTGTGGAGGTCATTTTTTTCTCCTTTGTCTTCTTTTAACAATTTTTTTTAACGAAGAGTTTTCAGAGTTTTGGTATAAACTTTATAATTTTTTTCAATGATAAAATGTACAGAACATTACGGTTTCTGGGGTCAACATTAAGTGTTAACTTTTTGTGTGTAATCCGTGTGACTCGATTCATAAATCTGACAATTCAAGCACTTTGCGTTCTGATAGCGGTTTTTTACAACAGAGTTTTTAATGTTTTAATGGGCTGAAATGCGGGGGCGTTTGTATGGTTAACTGTTTGAAAATGCAAAGAAAAAATTCCCATTAACAGAAAACACTTTAAGTCTCGCTTTATAATTTTTTTTTCCTTCAAAGGAAAAAACAACTTAGTTCTTGTTTAACTGAATATAACATAACTTTCAAAGCTTATTTCTGTTTTAGTTTTTCTACCATATAGATTCTCTGTTGTTGAGTGGATTTTATTAGTAAGGTACTACTTTAAAGCCTTCAAGTTGTTGTAATTCTTTTTAATTTTTTTAGATAAAAAAAAAAGATTTTTAGCAGCATATCTTGTCTTACGATTTTCTTTTCTTTTATGTTTTGTTTGTTTTAAACACTTTCTTCGAATTAAATTAATTGATTGTATGGTTAAAAATTTTAGTGTTTAATTGAAGCCCTTCCTTTATTTAATCCTTACACTTTCTTAAAATTGCACCAGTATATCTTTTAGGTGGAATTTTTTTAAAAAAAGAAATGTAAATAAAGCTATGTGTGTGTTTTAATAAAATTTTTTCGATTTATTTTACCTAAGTATGAAATTAAGGATGTTATTGGTTAGTAAAACCTTCTATGAATATAAAACAATAAGTGTTTATAACTATCTACTTTGAAAAACAACATGAATACCTAAAGGAAATTAACTTATCCTTGTTTGCAGAAGCGTGAATTATTCAATTTACTTAATAATATTCTAAAATTTTTTAAAAAAAACCCGGTTCAACATAGAAAAGTTAAAAACCGGTTATTTGGTTATCTGCTTTCTTTAGGAAGAGTTTAATTAAGGTTTTGAAATTCTAAAAACTTTTATAATATCTAAATTTTTCCTAAAAAATACAAATTGTATTACTTTTAAAGTAATGCATGATATTTTCTTTAGAAAAATTTGTAGATACATTAATAGAATATATACTGACATGCTGATAGAGCGTTAAAGAAACAAGTTACTCTGTGTGTGCTTTTTTTTAAAGATATATTTTTGAATGCATCTGAAGTCCTATTTGTAATAATCATTCCATCATATTTATCTTAATCCTCTTCATTCATATTTTGAAAGAGAACGATGAACCTACCAGAATTCCTGTTCGTAATTGGTTCCTTTTTCTTTCTTTTTTTTTTCAGATTAATGTGTCAGTTAGTTGGGTATTTTCTTTATTGTCTAAAGATTTCAACGAGAAACTTGTAGAAGCACTAGGACATTCAAACGACATCTTGTTATTTTTAGGAAGCATGAAAGTTATTACTAATTGGTGTCACTAAAGAAAAGTTTTTGTCGTAATTGTGTCCATAAGTAATTTAGTCACTTTGTTTGAAAAATTGCATGCGTTATTACAGGAAATGTGTATTATGTTTTATTATAACTTATTTTTATATTTAGGTTTCTTTTACTCTAGTTTTTGAAATGTTTATTTTGTTTTTGATTCTTGTTCCGAATTCTTTCCAGATTAGTTTTTTGTTTGGTTCCTGTACCTTATTTTTTATTTTGTTTCTTTAATTACATACTTTGATTCACTTAGTATTTTTTATTAAACAAAGAAACATTTAATTGTAATATTCTAAAAATATTTTTCCTTTCAAATTAAGTACGATTATCTTGTAACCTTAATTTTTATGACTTTTGCAAGATTTCTAATCTTCTATTAGGAATTGTACATTCGGTAAAATGTGACCGCCGGTACACAAAAAATTAAAAATGTTCTTTATATTTAACATTTGTTTAGTTCCTACTAAAATAATATAATCTGAAGGAAGATGAATTTCTAATTCAAAAAATATTTGATGATTTTCTGGTTTCAGTTTTTTTTTATCTTGATTAAACGTTTGAACAGAAATTTGAAATATATTAAAACAGAATATGCTCTTTTACGAGTGTCATTTGGTATATTGTATAAGTTAATGATTCATTTTCTTCTTTTATAATTTCTTTTCTTAACATTACCTCACACAAAAGTATTTCAAATTTATTTTCTCCTATTCTTGTGCACGTGTGTTTATGTGCATGCACATTTTAACAGAATGTTATTTTAGAAAAATTAACGCTTTTTTCTTTATACTAAGCTATTTGCTTTGAATAGAAATAAACATTATTTTTATTACAATAACATTATTTTCTTATTTGTTTAAAAAAGTTGCAAACATTGCATTAATGTAAAAAAGGTTTAAAAAATGAAGTTTATTTCATCATTTTTTTAATAGTGCTAGAAATTATTCAACTATGTATAAATTGATAATCGTTTATTCATATTTTGAATGTAGTGTGCATAACTATTTTTTATAATTTGCATGTTTTTTAATGTTCTGCCCTGTTTTATTGTGCGCCTACTCATTCAGTTACATTAATCTGTATATAACCATAACATCTACCAATAGTGCTTTGGATTTGTATTGAATCTTCTACCATGTCAATAGATATCTGTAAGAAGTATGAGAGAGAGAGAGAGAGAGAGTATTGTATGCGATAAATATATGGGTTAAAGTTATCTGAAACAAAGTTACTGTACCAGGTAGGGGTAAGCGATTAAATGTTATAATTCTTATTGTACTTACTAATGCACTCAAAATTATTTGTAATGAACTCGCACAGAGTTTTACAAAACTCAAATTTACTTCAAGGAACCCTAACAAATAAACTCCAATGCATGCCTGAAAAAATGTAACAATAGTTTTTTTTGCCTTTCAAAGCGCAGCATCAATTTGATGTTATTATAATGACTCCCTTTATTGAAGTCCACTATGAAATAACACATTGAACTAATGCCCCAATTCAAGTATTATTCATAATTTAATCATTAAAAATGCGTCAGCAAAAATCCTGGTTGTAGTTTGAAGTGTTATTATCCATAATGAATTACCGTGAAAGAAAACCACGAAAGAGAAAAGTTCTGTAGAGTCTTCACAACTCTTGGATACAATAAACTACATGATATGTGGTCGTCACGGTCAGACATTTTAAGTGCAATAAGTTTCTTTTCCAGCCTATTTCTCGATCCTCTTCCCAATGAGTAGAGCTATTATTATTTTTTAATCCTCACGACTTTTGGAGTTTTTACATGCGATTAAGTAAAAAATGACGTGAGCTAGGCTGCGAAAAAACATTTGGAGGTTTACTGTATTGTGACGTGATTATGTATTATTTATTGCTTTCGCCAGTTTGTTTGCATCCGTCTAGTTATTATCGTCTTAAAAAAAAAAAAGCTGTGCTCTTTTAGTCATTAGAGTGTGCGCGTGTTTATCATCTTGTACAACTTGTAAATAAAAAATGCTGAAGACTATCTTTATTAAAAGATAGGAATTCATACAATTCCAAAAGAGTTTGCATACTCGGATAAACACATTTTTCGAGTGACTGTTATTCACTGTTTTATTGAACCAGCAAGATTTGAGATTATACTGCGAAGTATTTATAATTATTGCTTTCCCTTAAAATAATTTCCCCAAAGTGTCTAGAGTTCTAAGTATTGTGTCGAACACGAATGCGCGCCATCTCAGGCAGGAAAGCGCCACCTACGAAAACAAAAAGGTTGCATTATATAGTCGACTTAAGTTGAATTCAAACTTTCGATAATACGAACCTCTCGCTAATTCGAAGTATACGCTCAGTTCCTCAAAAAACTCTAGATATTTCGAACTAAAGCAGTACGTTTTGGTACACTCAATATTTCGTAGTAAAATATGTGGCTGGCCAGACTACATCACGTTAGAATTCGAAGTGATCTTATAAAACACTCAACAGTTCGAACACTCACTATCATATAGAGTCCTGTAGCAAACAAGTTGGAGCTTACATGTTTTGTGTTGTACTGTCTGCGTGTCTCCCCTTTAACGTAGCCTCTTTGATGACCGTTAGAGTTGACTCAGATAACTCTGATAGAAGCTGAAGTGTCACCTAAACAAACTGCGCAACACTTTCCTTAAAAATCATATTGATGCGGACGTTTTTCAAGCTTCATTATTCTAGAAAAATCTAATAACGAAGTAAGATTGAATGCCATAAAACAAATAAAAAGATAACAGATTTTTCGTCAAAAAAAATTAATTATGTACAATGGGTATTCTTTTAATAGTTTTTAATACATAAATGAATTCTTTTAGTTTTTAACTTCTGTTTAACTTCTGTTTAATATTTATACTGCAGATAATATGTACACTTCAAAAATGCTTTAAAATAAGTTTTTTTCGTATGTACAATCGTTGTTTCATTACATTGTTTCAAATTTAAATGTGTTTGATAAAAATTTCTCTTCGTGTGTTTTGGGATATTTTTCCTACCCTCTTGATAATTCGAAGTTTTTCATTGGTCCTTTCAACTTCGAATTATCGAGAGTCGACTGTACCTTGGTTAGGTGGCGGGAAAAAAAGACATTCTGTTTAGGATGCGGCAGTAAGTAGACTTGTTTGTGTTTGTCCTAATAAACATTAAATGTTTCAATTTAGCTGTCATGTCTTAATTTTTTGAGCCTATTGATTAGAATCAAAGTCTATTGTGTCCATTGCATTAAGTTTAAAAAACAGAAATATGAATGTTTTTAAAAATAATTTGCTTTTAATCAAGACGCATATTTAAAATAATTACAAGGGCAATTAATCTTTTTTTCTTCTAGTTATTACTTAATCCTAATTGCTTATTGCAGTTTTATTGCTTCAAATAATATTTTTAAAATTTCTATTAAAATTTAAAAAGAATTTCTATTTGAGTCAGTTTTTTAGATTTTCTTCGCAATACTCTTTTTTCATCTAAATATTTCTTTTTTAAGCTTATTTTTAAACTATTTTTTTTATTAATTTCAGAAATTTTTTGGGAAAAAAATATTTTTAGTTTATGCAAAAAATATTTTAACCCACTTATAACAAATGATAAAATTTTTTGTTTGTTTGAAAAAGAATATAATTTTTGTTTTCTGTAGAACCAGTATCGTTCGCTTTTGATTTATTTTATATTGGCGAAAAGGGGGAAAGGGGATAGTGATAAAAAAAAGTTAATTTACTATTACCTAAAACTAAATCAAACATTGAAAAGTTAGCTAACATTTTCTCCTCATCTAATTGTATCCCTTATTTCTGCAACACATAAAATTAAAACTCATTTAACATGAGTTAAAGAAACAACAGGTCATTTTCATAAACAAATATCATGCAATAAAACAAAAACAGCAATCAAAATTATTTTGATTTTTTGAAAAATTTAAAAAAAAATTTGTTCTCAGAAAAATATTAGAATGGTTACTTGCTATATTTATGTTAATGCAAAACACAGGAGTTTTAGTCAACCAATGAAAATTGCTTAAAAATGCATGGAACAAATTTAGTTTTTTCCTCCTCATTAAAATTATTTGCCACATACGGTTTATGATAGTATCTTCTCTAACATCCGGTTGAATTAACAGCAGAAATAATTTTTTTAGACGCAAAAGCAGTAATCACGCAAACTTTGAACAACACTGAAATGAAAGTCTAACGGAGAAAAATGAATAAATCAATTCTTTTTTTCTTCAACTTATTTTCACGAGTAGTGCCATGCATACGTTATTAGTCTGCCGATGGGTTTAGTTCATGCTGAATGCAAATGAGGCATTTTCTCCCTTTCTTTCTCTTTTCCTTTCCTATCTCTTCTCAATACCTTAAAGTAAATGGGAAATAAGTGAGATTTATGGTAGTGATTATATTTTTTGAATAGCATAAAGTTATTTTTTAATGCTTCTGTTGACCAAATGAATTGAAAATGTGAGCTTATTCAAAAACTGAAAGCCACCGAGAAAAAGTAGTCATCATTTAAAGGAAAATGGTGCAATTTTATGGCTCTTTGTATTTAGTCATAAGTGGATTTCTTTGAAAGTCGCCATTAGTATTGACTGTGAGAACGATAATGGTAATTAAAACTGACAAGGGCCTATTAGTTATTGACTATTTTTAATATTTCTCATTTTAAAAAATTAGTAATGATAATTCATTTTAATGTTTTTACTTTTTGCCACAAATGCGAGTGATAAAATTTAGGACTTGCATGACTCAGAATGAAATATTTACTTTAAATTCTTCACTGAAAAAAAAGCACTCTGAAAATTAGAGCAGTAATTTATGAGTAATACTGCAGAATTAATAATAAATTAATCAATTTGTGATATTTCATTTGATAAGTTATAATTAAAGAATTCGAAACTATTTCTCAGATGTCTATTTTGTTCCAATGACAATCCATAATCTCTAACAATCCATTATGTGTATTTCTGAGCGATATGTCAATTTAGAGAAATACTAATGGATCACAGTAAAGAATTGAAAAGAAATTGCATACTTTCTAATACCTTTTTTAAAAAATTCTAAGTGTCAGGAAAAGATATCTGTTCCAAATAAAATTAGTGGGGAAAAAATATTGTATTATATGTTAACAAACAATGCCCCACTCTCGGGGGATGGAGAAGTCCACGGGTCCGGACCTCCTCCGTCTTGATTTTTTTCAATTGATTACAATCCTGTGTATATAGAACGCAAAATTTAATTAAATATTTTTTATTTATTAATTAATGCTAATTATTTATTCAATAATTGTTTTTTTCCTGTTTTTTGTTCCTGACAATCGATAAAATCAAAAGAATATGTTTGATGGCGCATTAGGATATGATACAAGAATGGTAGACCCACGGCCCTCCGCTCCCCTTGAAAAATTTCGGTGTGCGCCACTGTTAACGAATTATATCAAAAGGATAAAGAGAACCTGTCTATAAATAAACTCTGTTCTAAATTGTTTAAAAGTTTAAAATTTTTCCTCTGTTTATAAGATGCACGTTAGTTATAGGGACTGAAAACTTTCGTCAATTTAGAGTGAACTTGCGAGTGGTCAGACACTCCCTAAATGATGAAATTAGTGGACAATGGTCTGGGAGGTTACGATCTTAGCATTCCTCGGGATATATTTTCACACAGAAACAATTGAAATTCCACAAAGCTTGTATAGAATTAGCAATGTTCTTTTTTATTTTTCATTCTTTCTTGAATGCAAACAAGTATCACGCAATATCAAAACAATGGCACCGAATATATTTTGCGTGTAATACTCGAAAGGCTTTTTTCTCACTGTTCTTTCTTTTTTTTTGATAAGGAAGGATTCACGATTTTTTTTGAAATGGCCGTTGACCGATGGATAATTTTTTTTTTATTGAAAATCCTCACGAGTATTTCTGTTGACCACCATTTTATTCATTGTTATAGTTTGAGGTCATAGTTTTTTTATTCAGGAATTAGATTTTGTGGTAAGAATGAAAAGTATAATTTCAAAAGGAATATATAAAAAGTACATATAAACAGAGATAAATATATAATACTATAATATATTGGTGTTATCTAAATAAAGCGTAAGATGTCATGTTTTTCTATTTATTGTGAATTCTTGAACCTGTTTTCTTCTCGAACTAGTAATCGTATACTGAATTTGTTTAAATAGGATTCTTTATTTATTTTATTCTCTCTACGATGGTATATGCAAAATATATAAGTGAAAAATTGTTCTTTATTTTTATCTACTAGTATTTGGGTTTTAAAATCGAGGTTTAGCGTAAATAAACAAAAATAAGTACATCAGTTATTACACAGTATTATAATGTCTAACGCTGATATAATTGTAAGTTATTATCAGTTTCTAGTTATATATTTGAAAATTTGTTTACCTTTTAAAAATAACATTACATCTCTCTTGTTTGTTTCTTTCATCTATGAATTGTATTGTTGTGATAGCAATCTCATTCTCAAAGGGTGTATATTGTACTAAAAAAAAACAAAAAAAAAAACAAACCCCGAAGTATTTCAGAGCAGGAAGGCACATATTCTCGTTCACAGGTTACACTCGCTTTGTTTTGATATTCTAGCTGCCATCATCGCAACGTAACGCACATTTTGTTAGAATTTTTTCTGTAAACTTACAAATTAATATTACTTCAAATACATTTAAAATGAGGATATTATGATTTTATTCTAATTATTAAAATCAACAAATGTTTTGATTATTATATAATTGTATGTAACAAACGAGATTTTAATATCTATACGCATGTTATTTTTTTTCAATGATCGTTGTTTGGAAAATTTAACATTTTTAACTACAGAATAAATAAGTTTCCGTTTTGTGAGTGATCAAATTCTATTTCAGATTCTATTCAAATATACTACTGGAGTTTTAATGGAAATTTTTAGTCTTTTAGATTTGAAGTCATGTAAGATATATACTTATGGGGCGGATACTAAAAGATTTTCGGGAAATGACTGTAAGATTTTCCTGTGAAAAATGATCTTTCATATTCAAATTTAGGGTGGTGGTGTTGGGAGGGGGGGGGGGGGTGAGATCTATGCTTTAATATAATACATATGTTTACTAACTTCGTTTTGTTGGCAAAGACGTTTGTAATTAAAAAAAAGTCAGAACTAAATAATATCAGTATGCACTTAAAAGACATTAAAGAAATTACTTTTTTCTTTATATCTATATTTGAATTTTCTTGATTGCGATTTAGTTAGATGATTAATAATATGAATGCGAATCTATTCAACTATCATTTTTATTTTAATTCTGTGAATTCTTGTTAGAATATCGTGCCTTTGTTGTATTTTTAATCCAAGTCTTGATTACCTTCATTGACTCTTTCGTATAAAAAATTGCAATGTCAATATGTTATTTTATGTGGCAAAATCGAAATCAATCCATTCTCACCAGGCGATTGGCCAAAAAATAATACTGCATTAAAACCGAAAACTAAGACTATAATGTTGAAACATGACCAGACCAAAACCTAAGAACACGCAAAAATTACACAATTAAAGCCGTAAGAATTGAAAACGCTCAAGTCTAAAGAAAAAGCTACCTTCACACACAGGATTCGGTCATGAGTCACTTGGCTATCCAATACAAGCAGGCAAACTTCACCTCTATATTGTAACTTAGAGACAAGGACTATCAATTCATTTTGTTTGTTATACAAATATGGCTTAAGTTGTTTTCCAGTATGCCTATTCTGTTGATGTGCCCTGTGTTTAATTTGAAATTAACCACAGCCTTTTTACTTCGTCTATGACTAAACTCATTCTAATTATCTTTACTATTCTCCCAGAGTCTACTCTCTTTGTGATTTAATTCATAATTCTGTATTGTACACCAACATAATGTTGTGCAATTTAAATATAAATATGCATGTTTTCTTTTCTTTTTAAAAATTAGTATATTAAAGTTGAATTTGAACCATTTTTATCTGCAACAAATCAGTGTTTTTTACCGCTTTATATAAAGTGAATTTTTTGTTGAAGAAAATAAGCATTTATACATTGAAACAGGTGTTTTAAATGATTTGTTTGAACAACAATCTAGTGAATGTCATTTATTCCGAAACCGTACACGAAATAATTTTAGCATATATATAAATTGTCAAAAATTGAAATTTTACAGGATTTAGTTTATATGATTTGTATTTTTTAATTATTTTTTTTAAATAAACTAGCCGATTTCACGAGTTAACGCCTGGTGATCTGTACTAGTCATCTAACTACGTTGACAACAAATATATTATCGATCCAATTTAATTAAATGGATGTCCATGACAAAAATATTCATACAAACAATTCAGAAATTTATCATTATTTCATTCTGCCGTTTCCTGGAACATTTAGGTAGGTATAAAGGTATTTTCATCTATAAATCGCTATGAAATTTTATAGATGAAAACTTGTGCATATGTAAAGCATTTCATTTATCTGTTTCTTAAAAAAGTAATTGGTACACTCATGTCCATAAATTAAGGATAATGAAGTTCAGGCAAAGAAAGAGACAGAAGCAAAACAAATTTGACTTATTTGTAAAGTCTATTTATTAAACAAAAGGTAAAGAGCAAAAAAGATGCTATATGTTTGACATAATTAATTAAAACTGCGATTTTTACTCCCTGGAGCAAATTTCAAAAAAGAACCTATTTACAAAAAACAATATAACATGGTTAGTATGATGGTTAATACGGAGTATGTCTCCCGGACGATGCAATACAGGCCTTACAACGCCTACGCATGCTGAGTATCAAATTATCAATCTGATCTTGGGGAATATTACACCACTCATCAAGCAATGCCCTCCGAAGTTCCGGTAGACAGGTGGGAGGGGGTTGAAGGGCTGCAATTCGTCGGCCAAGCATATCCCACACATGCTCTATTGGATTCAAGTCCGGTGAGTATGCTGGCCAATCCATACGGGTGATATCCTCCGATTGATGGCATTCGTCTACAATGTTTGCACGGTGAGGAAGGGCGTTGTCATCCATAAACATAAATTCAGCACCCATGGCGCCCCGAAACAAACGTACATGTTGTTCCAGAATGACATCCCGATAGATGTGGCCTGTCATCGTTACACTCTGAACATGCAGGTCAGTTCTGGAACCAAGAATAATTCCTCCCCAAACGAGCCATCCTGCACCACCGTAACGGTGTCGTTCAATGGTGTTCTCTTGGTGGTAACGGGTACCTGGTGCTCTCCATATGAAAGTCTTGTGAGAATCAGACTGCAAACTAAACCTGGACTCGTCGGAAAACATCACACAAGACCACTGTTGAAGCGTCTACAATGTATGCTCTCTACTCCAGGTTAATCGCAGGCGACAGTGAGTTGTGGTAAGGGGAACACATCTGACAGGCCTACGAGCATATAGACCAATGTGCCCTAAGCGTCTGTACGCGGTCTGCCTTGAAACTGTCGTACCGGTAGTTGAAGAGAGCTGACGAGATAGGTCTGATGCTGTGCTCCGTCTGTTTCTTTTGGCAGTAACTACCAAATACCGGTCCTCATTCGGCGTTGTAACTCGGGGGCGACATGTGCTGTAACATCTATTCACATTACCATCATCTTGGAATCGTTGCCAAAGCCTGGAAATGACACTCTGGGCGATTCCAAGTTTCTCGGATACTTCTATTTGGGTACGTCCACCATTCCAGTCTTCCGATAATTCTACCACGTAAAAAATCATCCAAATGCTTCCTTTGTGCCGTAACTATGCGGTTATTGCACTGAAAGGCTTTTAAAGCGCTTGTGAACAATTTTACTTCTTTGCCACCATTCCTTATATACCCCTCTCTTACACTCTCGTCATTGTGACGTACTACCGCGCCATCTGGTGGTTTCCTGTAATTTGCATATTCTTCTTCAAGATGTGTGTGATAATTCTACAGGTGAAATTTTTATTTTAGAGTTCATTTTCTGTGTGATTTTGAATTATCCTTAATTTATGGACATGAGTGTAAAATAAATATTGATACAAAAATAATTTTATCCATTATTAAAATAATTGTATCCATTATTCACATTAATGAAATGTATGCATATGTTTATACATAGATAATACATATAATTTAGACACAATTTCATTCTAAGTAAATCAAGTAGGCAATAATTGTGTGATTTCTTTCAAAATTATTGTCACTCTATTCAATAAAAAATATTGGAAAATATAATTTTATAAAAAGCATTTATTAATTATAAGTTGTATAAAAGAAGGCACGGCTTGTTTTTCTAAAGAAAGTACAATTTTATAAATATTTCTAATTAATTTCAACTACATACAAATAATTATACTGTGTGTTATCCTCTAAAAGTGTTGAGATTTACTTCAATTTATATTAGAAAATATTTATTTACATATCTTGTTTTATTTACTTAAATGTTTATTTTTCTCCACTAATCTATGAATAACATAGATTTCCACGCTGCGTGTGTTATTAAATTTCACATACTGATTTTGAAAAGTGAAAACCTGAATGTTTTCTTGTCACACAAGTCTTGTATTTTTTAAAATTTTTAAATCATGTTATTCAAATCTGTTTGTGTGCAATTAGGAGTTGTAATTATAAAGATAAGATGTTATTTAAAATTTTTACACTGAACAATGATGTCAAGATTTTAAATATATGTGTATAATTAGACTCATGACCTGTCACACTGCCCTACTGCTGTTGAATAAAACATTGAATCACGCACATGATATATTCACGCATATCAGACGTGCCTTATTGCACGCGAAAATTTTGAGTGTTTATTTAGGAAATTTTATAGCGGGTTCAGTTAGGCTCTCTTCTTTTGCGACAGATACACACACAGTTGTACACACATACATTAAAGTAAAAAAAAAAATGGAATTATTAAGAGTAAATAGCTACGTTAACAGAAATATTATTCAAATCTTGAGCTTCATAGTTAAAGCGAACTTTATGCTTAGCTAATTTTGAAAGTAATAAGTGACTACACTCAGAAAGCGATTCATAATTATTCTTATTTATCTTAAATGTAAATATTTTAGTATGTGTAAATATAATGTAAAATAAATTTAATTTTAGTATAAAATAAATGCGCATAATTTTATTCTTTCAATTTTAAATTATGTACTTCATTTGCATAATCAGTATTTGTTATTTTGTATATGCATATTTAAATATTCGAAACATTTTAGAAAAAATATTACAGGAATTATTCGTATCTTTATTGGTAGAAATGACTTTTTCTTGTTTTTATGTAATCTTGTGTAAAATTATGACTGTGTATCAAAAAAGCTAGATATACAATTTTTTCCAAAGTTTGAAAAGGTATTTCTTCGAAATATTAGAAAGTTTATCATTAAATTCTTTTTAACAAAGCTTTTTTCTGTTAAATCCCTTTTCAATATTACGTATAGTTGTGTTAATTTACAAATATATTTTAGATTTTTCTGTAAAACAATAATGTAATTTTTGTGTTATTAGCCGAATTAAAAAAATTAATATTATCTTAAATTTCTTGTAATTTTGTTTAATTTTTTTTAATAACGTTCACTTTTTTTATTTATTATTATTATTATTTTTTAAAAATGCGCACTTTTTTTGTTTTATCTTGCAGTTATTTTATAAACAACACCTATCTGCTATTTCATTGTACTCGGCAATAATAATAAACGTTTTATGTATTATGAAAACTCAATCAGTTTCCGAAATTAGTACTAAAATACATCAATTATTTTTGAAAAAGTTTTACATTCCAAGCTCAAAAAAGTTATTAATTACTTCAGCTATCTAAAATTACATGCATTGGACAAGCATTCTTCCAAAACATTTTTTTCTCGACGTAGTTTCTACAGAAACTTCCGCACATTCTTTTGAAGTTAATGGACATATAACCAACGTTCAAATACATTTCCATTAATCATATCACGATCATCTAAAAATCATCTATATTAATACCCTTCTGTTCCACCCAAATGGTTCCATTCATTCTAAAAGTCATACCCAAGCTTTGATTCACATTGGGGATTCTAAAACGTGATTCTTTGGAGAGCTTATTGGTTCTTTGGAATGTCCTCTTGAAGAGATCGTGCATCGTGTCCCTCCTCAAATCGTGAAGTTTTCCGCCTTCCTCTTTTGTTCCATCATCAGTAGATGCTTTAAATGAAGATGATAGGTGGAAATACAAATACATTTAATTTAACGATGATATGCTGAATTACTCATGATAAATTCATTATAGAGTTGCTTTATAGACGTGCTATTTGGAAGACAGTTTGAACTTCTGCCATGTTCTTTTATACTTTAAAACAAATACATTTAAAATGCAGTTTTTTCACTGGTATCTTTACGGTTTAAAATAACAGCAATGCCGAAAGCATTCAATCATATATTTATGATGAGGTTCTCTGTTACTTCTGCTGCTACTACTATTACTACGACTGCAACTACTACTACACTGTGCAACGATTCTATAAAACGATGTCATCTCATATTCTTTCCCACCCTAAAATTAAAAAAACACAATAAATAAAAATTATATACGGCCAGAAAAAGAAGATATGTTTATTAAATACTTTGCATTCAAAGATTTTTATATTATATTAGAACTTTTGAAACTGATTGATAATTAACGAATTGTAAAGTTGTTCATTCTTATTTATTAAATATGGATTATTTCATATAATTTAATGAAAGTATACAAGTATTTTTTAGTTTTCTAAATTTAAAACAATATTTTGATAATTTTCGCTATTTTCTAATCTTTTAAATTCGGTCGTACATTTTGACTGAAGTTGATATAATAACCAACAAGCTTGAAATAAACTTATCAAAACAAATAATAACAATTAAAGATTTGATAACTAACCTGCATTTGATATTTGTAATATATTTTATTTAATTATTACTGCTCTGTTGAATTTTGAAAAATTAATTGATAGCATTTTGCAAAACAGACGTCAGTGTAAGTAATAAGTTTCCATTATGGCTTTGTTCGAAGATATTTAAATATAAATTTGCTAAACGGTTGTTAGCAGACTCATCTTGTGATCAACACAATATGCTTATATTTATATTAGTTACATGAGATATTGTTACTACCTTTTGAAATCAAATTAACGAGGGAATGAAACATTTCAGTACTAATGCCATTATTTAAGCTATATTTATATTCAACGTGAATTTGTAATCATATCTATTGAGTTGAAAAAATATTCAAAATCAAATATTTGTAGATATATATTTGTTCAAGTTGGTATTGAAAACAATTCTACTCGATTGCATTCTTTTAGAGAATATTTTTAAAGAATTCAAAACGATGCATATTATGAAAAGTTGTACAAATTATTAATCACACTTGCGTTTTATGAAATTTTAATAAGGCTTCCTATAATTATTAATAATTATTTTTCTTTTATGTTCTCCTATTTAGGTTAAAAATAAAATGTACCTATTTTTTTTTCAATAATAATCGGATTTATATGTTGCTATATATCTTTTACTTGAACTTTCTGTAACATTTTTCATTTTTTTTCTCTTTTTGAATTAAACAATAACCCAAGAGTTGAACGCTTATTTTGTCCTTGAGGACATTGTTAATTATATGTCTAAATAAAAAAGCTCATTCATAATTTGTCGCTGATTCTTTTTTTTTATCAATGTTGAAGTTCTATTCATTGCATATATCGGATATAATAAGATGTATACCAGTTTCGTAATTAAATGCCACGGTTTTTGTATTTTAATTTTAATATCATAGAATCAGGTTGGTCACTTAATAAGCGTCTCTTCATTCTATGATTAGACTTCGGGAGACTTTTTTGAATACAACTAATAATGTTTTCAAAATAGTATTACTAATTGGGTCCTTGATTACACGTTATGACTAATAATCTGTATGATCTTTCTACTTACAATACAATACATCATAACAAATATAACAAAGCACCATAACAAATTTCTTTTCTTCAAAAAGAAATTCGCAGAAAAGAAATTGGTTCTTTTTTTTCTTTTTAGATATATTATGTTTAGTTAGAAATGTTACACATTACATGACATTGAAAATGCAATATTAAAGACGGTATGTCCAGAAAATTGAGTAACCAGGCAAACAGAAAGAGACAGCAACGAACATAATATAAGTAATGTTTATTTTGAAATTATACTCTTAATTCAGAGCCTGAACAACGTCAACTCAATGGATTGTAGAACCATCGTGGACAACAATTAAAAAAAGGATCACATCTAGGCACAGAATCAATGAAAATACGATTGACGTCTTGACGCATAGCTCTCCTTTTCGTGTCAACCATTTAACACAGTTCATCTTTTGAAAGCAATTGTGGTAGAGCATGCAACATCCAGTCACGTCTCAAACATGTTCTGTTGATAAGATATTTGGGAGAACAGTAGAGCCAAGGATCCCAGCTCATCTTGCAAAGCGCTTTGGTAAGGCAAGGTCTGATATCCTTATGGTAAAGGGATTGGCCTCCCTCGAATGAAGGGTAGTGTCACCAGACACATCACATTATTCCACGTATCTTTAGGCCATCATAGTGCCCGTAATACAAACCAGAAATGACTTCTATCACATACGTTGGCTCTTTAAACCATGATGCCAATTTGGCGCATGGTGGTGCGTTCCACAGAGGCGGCCGTATAGCACCTGGCATCATGTCGGCACCCCATTCATTTACGGCGATTATCATTGAACAATCATAAGTGGGACTCGTTTGAGACTGATCATGTACCATTTTGTTGGACGCATTGCTATAATTCGGCATCATTGCAAACGGTGTTATCTGTGTTGTGGGGTCAAATGCAAACTTCTTAACCGCCGTCAGGAGTGTAGGCCACTAGCAACCGATCTATGGGCAATGGCCCTGGTCGATATGGAAACGTCAATGCTGTGCTGTACGTGTTACAAAATGGCAACAGAAGTGCCTTGTGGAACTGACTCCGCTTGTTAGAGGATGCCTCGGTCGACGCATGTCGACGTCGCACCGGCATCCTTAAACTTGTCGCATTTCCTTGTTCAAACCATCTTTTACATAGCGAGAGTACAGTGGACGCGTATAGATATGTGTCAACTGAGATTTGATGTATGGATAAACCTGCTTTTCTCTGTCCAACAACCATTCCTCTCATAAAAATCGTCTGTCTTATAGATCTGAATCCGCTAGGGCATGGTGTTCTCTGATACTACACATGTCTTTTGTGACACCAAGGAATGAAATGCCTAATAATTTCTCTGACTGAAATAACATTATGGACATTGCCAATTCAGAAAATCGACAGCGGCCATGTCGTATTATTATACGGCATGTAAAAGATCCCTAGAGTGTCTATTTGGCTTGGGTGCTCTCGGCAAAATTAAAATCTTGGTACAAGTTCGCATCGTCAAAGCTCAGGTGCCTTTCTCTGTGGAGGAAACTGGGCGTTAAAATTACCTGCGGCGGTTGGTATCCCCCTATACGGCGCCGTACTAAAGTGTGATACCAGCTCTTAGGGATGTACTAAGTCTGCAATGGGAAAAATACCAATCCGCAGCACAGTGGATAAAAAAAATATTGCCAATTCTTCATTTCCATTCCCTTAGATGTATAGGACAGAGAGAGAGTTGCGGGTTTCTTATCATTTGTATTACTCGGTGAGGAGCGCCTTCCCTGAGTTTGGTGTTGCATTTCCAATGTCAAGTGATGTATTTTGTTGTTGTGATCTTGAATCCTTTTTTTTTCAATTAACTATATTTAAATTAAAAATTTTTTAAAATTAAAATCAATAAGAATCTGGCTCTATTTTCTTCGATCATATAATTCGTATGGGGGGGGGGATGAAGATATTTGTTCCAAAACAGATTAGCTATGTTTTTATTTATTTATTTTAAATAAGAAAGGATTTGAAAATGCTTTTATATGCTTAAGTGTAAGTTTTATAGTTTCAATAAATTGTCCAGTATTTTCTTTATTTCGTTGACAAATTTTCTTCACTGAGTGAAATGACAGTAGTTTCATTTCAAGCATTAAAAAAAAACTAATTAATTAGAAATTAAAAATGAGGAATTGAACACAAATCTTCATAAAAAAAAATTAAATAAATATTTAAAAAAAACCCAGTTTTTGAAGTTTTATTTGTGAGACAAAATTATTTAAATAAAATTATATAAAGCACATATATGTAAGGTAAAATTTTTAAATTCTTAACCTTTGAAATCATGAAACATGACTATTGATCGGACTATTAATAGTTGATTATTACATTTCTTACAAAACAATTAAATCAAGGATTTTTCCGCATTCATTAAAGTATTAGGTCAATTGATGCTTTAAAAAAACCAGATTAGAATGCGAAATGTATTCCCGAATAAAACTTGTTTCTTTTTTTATACTGGTTGTTTAGGTTACTTGTAAATAGAACTTGCTTATTAATTATGTTAACAATAAAATGATGGTGGAAGTGAATGAACTTGCAAGTTGTAACCTTGATTCCTGATTTCCTTGTGTATGATTGAAAGATGTCATTTTATTATGTTTTTGGTTTCAAAAATTAACTTTTTATGAAACTTTGTTTCCTTGAAAAGTTTTGTAACTACTTACTAAAAATTGTGTTCTACTATTTCTCCGAATGATAGATGTTTTATAGATACTTCAAATATATTTCATTTTAAGTTTTAAAAATTGATTAAATTATTAGAAGCTCGTTACGGATATATATTTCTTTAACATACTTAAAACAAGCCTTACTTTTTATCTTGAATTGAAACAAAAATGTCTTTCTCTTTTCTAAAAAAAACTAAATAAAAGCTGTAAGCTTTGAATTAACACCACTCTGGAGCAGTGACTGGCAGGTTACTAGGATAGATTCCATAGTTTTGAGCCAAGGGCAACTAACAAAAAATGCATCTTTCCATACTTTTACACCACTGACGAACTCTGTAATATAGGTTTCCCAGTAGCATAACGAAGAATACCAGCCCCCCTTAAGTCAGGTTTTTCGGCCCCAAACTGGATCATACAAAAGGTATGTACCTGGTGTCAGTCCGGATTTGGGCCCCCTAGAACTTTGGCCCCCGCCCCATCGCGATGCGGGGATGTACGTTAGGTCACTGAGTTTTCCAAACAAAGTTCGTAATTGAATCAGAACTAATATTAATCTGTAGAATAGTTCAATCTTTCAAAAAAAAAACCCATCGAAGTTTGACTCTAGTCACATTTACCTATATCTGAGTTTAAATATTTTCGAATTTCATGCGAAAAAAAGCATCTTTATTTTTCATTCATTCTTTCTTACGCTCTCTTTTTTATATATAACGTGCTCAATGTGAATCATTAGCTCTTAACTATGGTCCACATAAAGTTTCAGCCTAGTTCGTGACCTTTACCTTATTCGTAACGGAATCGTCTAAATTTGAATTTCTTTTTCTTATAAATGTTTGCAGTAAATTACAATGCTGCAATGTAATACCTATCTTTGAAAATACAATATCGTAGTGTGTTTTCATTTAAGATAAACAAATAACCATTTAATTTTGACTTGTCTAAAAATAAAACTTATCTGAAATTTCTATTACATCAAGCATATTTCTTAACTATTATTCTATTATTTAGTGTTATTATTTTATGTACTATGGTAGAAACATGTATACTATTGTCATTTTATTTTATTAATTGTTCTTCAACAATATTTTAAGATCTGGTCTCGTTCACAAATTTATCTAATGCTTTATAAATTGGAAATTGTTCAAGAAAGAAGGAATCATTTTGAAAAGCATTTAATGGTATTCTGTCGACTGTCAGAAGATTAACAGTACAAAAACGTAAAGAATTTCATTTTTTTCCAAACTGTTCGCTGTATTTTAGAAACACATGATACTTTTTTTAAAATTAACAATAAAGCTTTGATGAATTATATATTTTTTCCCTTCTAATTTATGAAATTTAGTTTCTATCGCTTTTGATGAGATGAAGATCTATTTTAAAGTCAATAAAAAACATTTGCATCCTTATGACTATAATGCATTAGTTTTTCAAACACTCCTGTGAATTATGAGCTTTTGCATATTATTGTGGTAATTCTATTTTATTGTTGTATGAATATTTTCCTTCAGGTGATATTGCATTATTTAATTTTCGAGTAGTCAAGCTCCAGTGTGTATTTACTATGCATCTTTTCCATTTCATTTGTGCTTCATAAAGAGAAAATTTATTCCAAGTCATTCTTCCCTTTCATTGCTCTCACCAATCATGTATTGAAAATCTTGTAATCTATCTCCAACATGTGACTTGCACGTGCACGGAGTCCTCTACGTTCAGTGATGAGCGTCTTGTCTTCATTGGAATGCATGCCTTCTAGCTTAACTGCTGAGCGATGATCCGCTACGTCGCTTTCGTGGTATATTTTGCGTGAGAACCTAATTCAGTCATAAAAAAATCAACCTTCAAGAATGAAAAAATGTAAAAATAGCAGTATATTTTATATAGCAACTCGATTTAGTAATTCTGTTTTTTTTTTCAATACAAAAATAATGCATGCAATCTTGGTTTAAAGTTGCTATTGACGATCTCATGGCGTAATTGATTTACACTTCAGCATCAGGAATAAAAACCGATATGTAATGATGTATATATATATATATATATATATATATATATATACTAGCTGCATGGCCCGGCGTTGCACGGGCTTTTACCTAGGGTATAACTTAATCCATATGTTAATTTCCTCCTTTCTTTCTAATGCCAGATTTTTTGTGCGGGTGTGACGCGTACGATGTGAGTGCGTGTCATGGCTTCCTCGTTTAACATTTTCAAATTACGAAATTTCACTACTATTTTAAATTTTGAAGTAAAATTGCGGATTTATTTTAATGTTCGATACCGATATTGATTCATTTTCGAAAAAAATCATAAAATATGCAAAATATCATTTTGTAAAAAAAAAAAGATAATTTTCGGCATTTTATTTTTTAAATTACTGATTCTAGATGATCAATGAACTTTTTAAAAATCATAGTCATTTAAATGCATCGATATTTATTCATTTTAGAAGGAATCATAAAATAGGCAAAGTATTATTGTTTTGAAGAGAAAAAAAAATCGAATCGTGACGAAATAAATGATGTTTGGTATTTATAAATTTATTAAATCACTGATTTCAAAAAAAGAAAAGTATGAACTTTTTTAGTTTAGATGGTTTGCTTATCATAATTATAAGAAATCCATACATAACGATTGAAAAATTTGGTTTAATGATTTACAGGAAACAATACTACTTCATTTAAAAAAAATATTTATTTTAAGCAATACATTTAAATGTATTGCAAATAAACTTATTTCAAATAATGATAACGGAGTAAAAACGCGATTAAATTTGTCACAAATATAATTAATGCAAAAATTCTTAACGTTACCTATTGAAATGACTGTTTATTTCTTTATTGCATTGTTTTTGAGTGTTAGATTTAAAAAAAAGTTACAAAAAAAAGGTAAAAAGCCTTTATTTACACATTTACAGTATAAAATTCAAAAAGAAAATAATACTATGTGATAAAAATATATTTCAGAATATTTCCTTATATTTTTTATGATATATTTTTCTTATATTCCACTGTTCTTCAATAAATCAATCTTTAAGAATAAAAAAAAAAACTATCGGTTGTGATGCGTTATATGAATGAGCGTCCCGCCGCAAATAGCAATGTTATGAAGGAATTCCCCGTTTTCTGCATCAGTAAAAGACTCAAAGCTATCTCAACCTTTCCCGTCTTCCAAACAGAAAGCTAACGCAAAGTGAATGACCTCGACGCAATTGAGAATTTTTTTAAAGTTTTCATTTTTTTTGAGGGCTTAACTTTCACATTAAAGTTTTGAAATTTCACACATTAATTGCAAAATCAAAGCACTTTTAAATAAAAAATGTACAAAAAAAAAACTGTTTAAATTACTTTCCGCAAAAACGGTATTTTACGAAAATCACAAATTTTTTTTTAAAATCCGTAATTTTTAAGCAAGTTTTTCAATCTTCACACAGAAGTTGGACAACATTATTCTACAAACGTAAAAAAAGTTTCGTACGATGATTTTAATAAATGACAAAATTATTTAATGTTGAGTTAAATTTTTGAGTATTTTTTAAAAAATAATAAAAAAAAAGAGTTTTCAGCATTTTATTTTTTAAATGACTGATTCAAAAAGAAAAACGCATGAACTTATTTAACACAAAATATCGTTTTAATAACACGAAAATAAATTCATACGCAACGATTTAGAAAAAGATTTTCATAAAAACGCATCGGTCTTAACTCGATTTTAAAAAACTCATAAGAAATATAAAATATTATTATTTTGCAAAAAAATATTATACTGTATCGTGGCGAAAAAAATGATCTTTCTGATTCTGTAATGATTTTTTATCTGATTTAAAAAACAAAAACGGATGGCTGTTTAAATAACGTCGAGAATACCGAAAAATTTCACCCCTGTTCATTCACGACGCTAGGCGGGAAAAATAACGCGCAAGGTTAAGACAATTAAGCGTTTTAAGATTTTTAATTAATATCTTTTTAACTAATTACAATATCGGAATGAAAAATAGTTTACGTCCTATTCTCAGACCTACTGAATATACGCACAAAATTTCATAAGAATCGGCCACACCGTTTCGGAGAAGTTTGGTTACAAATACTGTGACACGAGAATTTTATATATTAGCTTAATACATAGATACATTTAAGTGTTTTCTTGTTTTCAAATTTTGTTTGTTTTTTGAACCGAATGTGTTCTTTTTTGTTGTTGTTTCTAATTCCACCCAATTGACGTTGTCAGATCAAGGCCCACGAAATTCTGCAAGAGGGAGTTGTGTCATTACATTTTGGCTCTGTTTCACCCCAAATTTTAGGGAGAATAGTATAGTGATTTCTAGGCTGAATAATTATTTAGATGGTGTCATCACAATCGTTGTCCCTGCCATTTTTAAATAAACTCAAATTACATAAATAGAAATTATTTCCCTTTAAAAAGATCTCCAAAAATCCCTTTGTATGTTTGAGTTTTCTTTTAGGGATGATTTTGAAATTCCTTTAGCAGCTTCTTGTAGATCTTTTAAAGCGTAAATTAGCACTTTCTCACTGTTTATTATCTCTGATTTCAATATTTATTTTAAAATATATAAATATATATTATGAATTTATGTTAACATAAATAATATTATGTATATTTTTTGCACCGCGATTGTGAATTCCTCATGCCCATAAGTAAAATAAAAAGTTGGGCGCTTGTAGCATATACTAGTCTTAATTACAATAAATTTTTGTAGTAAAGAGTGAAATGGATTGAAAAGGAATGCTGAACTTGTAATTTGATGGTAATTGATTTTATTATTTGATGGACCCCCCCCCCTCTTTTGTTAAAGTTTTGAAGTTGCTTTCGGATAAAATTAATTTAATTTTCAGTAATCTATAATGAAATGGAAACCTTTGTTGAAAATATTATATTCAGTCGTCACTGGAATTATAAAACGGACTAAAATGCCGAAATGTAGAGCTTTTAATCGTAACTATTATGAATTATTTAATTTTTTCTGATAAAATTAAAGTAAAATTTCTTTTTAAATATTATTAATTGATTATAAAACAAATTGAAAGCTTGCAATAAATTTTAGCGTGTATTTAAGTGCATAAAAATTAATATAATAACCAACAATCCGAGTTACATTCATAGTCTTTAAAAAAAATACTCCAAGAAGCACTCAATGGACTGTTTTCTGTGAATTGTTTAATTTCATAGAAAAGTTTTTAGCTAAATTATATGCAATCGGGACAATATGACTTATTTAATGTTCAATCACTCAAAATTGGATACTTAAAAATAAGGCGTTAAAAACGTTATTGTAATTCTTGATATATGTAGTCTTAAAGATAATGTTTAGTAAATTATTCCACAAAAGCATTTTCAAATAATAATGTTTTCAGCTTTCAAATAGATTCACCTTTCACTTCCAGAAAGCTCTATTCCATCTACTTCGTGCAAATTAATTAACCTTGTCCTTGCACTTTTTCAGGAACCACATCCGTACAAAATAATTATTAAAGTGGCACTCTACGTCTTCCCATAAACCTTTTAATGATCCCACAATGGAAGACTTTCTGTCCTAAGTCGTTTTACTTATCTCTTTTTTTTCCCTTCCGAAAGATCTTTTTTTATTTTATTTATTTCTTCTGTTTTTCCGCAGGTAGTAATTTCGCTCATCCCGTTCACTGTGATTGTTGTGACCGAATGAGTCACCGAGTGAGTTTTGTGGTGGCCCAATCCAGTTCTTGCTATTCTGTAGCGTTTTGTTTCTGCGGGCTTTGATGCTTTCTTCTAACCATGCGTGAAGTTGGCAAGGAGAGAAAAGTGTTGCTTGTGGTAACTGGGTAAAGATGTGTTGAGTGTATGGTGGAAAATTTTTTTAAAAGGAAAAATTATGGTTAATATTTTTTTATGCATACAGAGAAAAAGCATATACTACTCATACATTTCTGTACTCATTCACATAAATAATGTATTGTCATTAGTTTAAAAGAAACTACTTTAAAAATAAGGCTTTGACAAATATTTTATTGTTAAAAGGGAGTTTCACTATAGAATTCACTCTAATATAAGTGAAATGCTCCTTTGATACAAATAATCTGCTTACGATGGCATTATCATGTATCAATGCTTATAATTTTCTTGAAAATTTTTTCCATTTTTTTATAACAAATTGGGATGAGATAAATTTATTTAAAGAATAAGCTAAGGGAATTCTTCTCGCTTTTTCAACCTTTTTCAAGAATATTAAACTGTTTTCAGTTATAAACTGATGTGTAGTTCGTTGATAAGTGGGTGAGTATTTCTCACTGGAATTACGGGTTTATTTTGGGAAATTTTCGAAGTATAGATATATAAGATCTTTCGTTAAGTAAATGAAAATGTTTTTCCACACTTAACATTTAAAAAAAAATCATTTAACAACTAAAAAGAGAGAGTGAGAGAAACATTTTTTAATGAGTGAGTGAACGTCTCGAAACATTAAAAAGCTTTTAGGGGACAAAGTACGATTCAATTGACAAAAATCGGTCAAAAAATCAAATTTAATTTTCTTAGCTTAAATTATTTTTTTGTACTGTTCTATGACCTGATAAAATTTGAAAGCTCTAAACTTAAAAAACACAGAATTATGATAGTTTTTGCGTTCGTTTTTATACACATCCCTAAGGCATATCAAAACTTTAAACTTACTTATCTCGGAAAGATAAAATAACTAGTTTGTCTTCATTTAAAATGTTAAGACTTTTTTTTCTATTGTGCATAATGCTTTGAATTTTTTTTACCTATTGCTAATAGTACATGTAACAAAAGTTGGTATGCATTTTTGAATCAAAGCAGTACTTATTTTTTAAAAAAATAATTGAACTCTCAGAATTTGTACATTTTTTAAGGAATTTTCAATAAGCATTCATAAAAAGAAGTATTGTACAAATACCAATCATGTTATCGCAAAACCCGTGCCAACTTTTGTTATGCATAGTTTGACGTACTTGTAAATCAAATTTCATCCGTGTATGTAAGTTTTTGTAGGAGGAGTAGCATTTTAAAAACATTTCATAAATTTTAAGTTTTTTCCTTATAAAATTAAATGGCTAGCTTTGTATGAAATTTTGAGCACAAAATCTGTTTTACATTGTATACACACATAGGAGGCAACCAAAATTTTTTTGAAAATCCTTAAATTAAAATTTTTTGATTAAATCATACCATGTCCCCATCAATCAATGTTGTCATCGTCATGAGCAAATTCGTACTAAACTGAATAAAGATGTTTTTTTTTTAAAGTTATGTGTTTTATTTTTGTTCAAAATAAATAAATGAAATTATGAATGCGAGAAATAAATATAAAATAAATATTATTTTTTAAAAAATATTTTTAATGCCACAGTCAGTGATGTACTTAATCTGCTCAAAAATTTAGCGAGAAAAATTAAATTGTAAAATGGTACCAAAAGAAGATTTTTCTTTTTGAAAACTAGATTAGTTATAATTTTTAAAAATCAGCAATCGTAAGAACTTTCTAATTGTATTAATTATTTATTGTTGTAATTTCAGTGTACAGTGCCTCCTTTAAAAGTTCTTGTAACACATATCTCAAAATAAATCGCAAAAAAGATATAATTCATTTGCTAATATCTTATACTTTTTTTCTACAAAATTTCCATGAAATATATATACAGTCGACTCTCGATAATTCGAAGTTGGAGGGATCATTAAAAAACTTCGTATGATCAAGTGTTCGAATTATCAAGAGTTTAGAAAAAAACTCCCAAAATACTCGAAGAGAATTTTTTTTCTAACACATTTAAATTTGAAGCTATGTAATAAAACAACAATTGTACATTTGTATAAAATTTTAAAGAAATTTTTAAAAAGTACATATTATATACAATATAAATATTATACAAAAGTTAAAGTCCTGTATTAAAACAATACATTCATACACAATTCTACGCATCTATTCTTCACATTAGTAGAATGTGTAGCAAGGCCACGTGTTAAACGAAAGATATGGACGGTTGACAACAAGCGCGGTTGATCTATTGTTTACTTGAAGAAGGAAAGCAGTAAAAGTGTATTTTCGCCTATGAACTGGAAAACACAAAGAAGGGGTAGCAGACAGATGGTCATTAAAGGGGCTACGTTACAGGGAAGACACGCAGAGACAATACAACACAAAACTGAAAAGCTCCAACCTGTTTGCTACAGGACTGTACATGCTAGTGAGTGTTCGAATTGTCGATAGCTTTATAAGATTTTTTTTATATACTCGTACTTTGTAATAATTAATCTGTATTATGTTATTATTAAAATGATACAAATATTTTATTTTAGCTAAATGTAGCAATCTGCTCCCAATAACTTCTTGAGACCCCGGGCCCCTATACAAAAGTAGGCTCCATCTGTGACCATTTTAAGTAAACAATATTTCCACCATACGTTGTCAAATACTCGTATAAATGGTAATCGATAAATGTGCGTGACTCACAATTTCACAGACCTAGGCACAAACCGACTCGACAGACTGCTGCTTTTCTACTAAATGAGTAATGATGGTATATGTAGGAAGGTCTAGGCATAAAACGGACGATGGAAATAATATAATTCAGTCTTGCTACTGTTGCAATTTGGCATATAGCTCGATATTCAGTTTTTGTGTGGGCATAACATTTGACGATTAAAATTATTCGGATCTCATGATCTTATTAATTCCGGGTCGAAAACGAGATGGGACATTTCTCGGAGCCGATGCACTAGCCCAGTTGACTCTTGCCTTAAAACATCCCTGTTTATTTAACAGTTTATATAATTAGTACATAATATATTATTATGGCTGTAATACTTAAGTTAACATATTTTTAAAAACACACTGCTTGTGTATATAAATGCTTATACCAATTTTTTAAAATTTGATTTAAATGAACTCTTAAATATCTCAATGTATGAATATTAGTAGATTTATATCACTTTTAAAAAATGTCTCATATGTCAACAGTTATATGATCTTATATTCAATGCATGTCACGGGCTATCCAAGCACGATTTTAATTTAACTCTCATAGACTCGTCATGACACAGTTAGGAAATGCCCATGAATAAAGGGGAACTAATCTGATGTTTTATAACAATGGATTAGTCTTTGATTTCCCGTAGGATTTGGTTAGTGTTTATGACTGGTATATCTCATTTAATATGCACTGCACGTTTAGCCAATGAAAAACATTGTGACAGCTTTTAAAATAGTATGATTAGATAAGAAACAGTTTTATTGCGTTTTGTCTTAATGATGACTTCCTTTTTGAACAATGTAACTTGTGATTTTACTGCGAGACAATTTTTTGTTAAAAAGTAAAGACAGCTACGGATTGTTTTATATCTTCGGAAAGAAATGTATATGCCAATTATCTATAAATATAATTATTTGTTTATATTTCACATAAATAGAAATGAAGGTTTTTATTTGCATTGTTATTTATATTTTTAAATACATAAGGGAAATCTTAATTTGTTTCTATTCATGGAAAGTTTTTTTAATCGTTATATCACTTTAAGAAAGCTTAGAGAAGTACAAAATTTTGTAATTTGTATTATGTGAACTATACAGCATTAATAATGCATTACTTATTTTGTATTAGTATATTTTGGTAAAAAGAATAATTCCCATATGAGAAAGATTTTCATGCACGATAAATTTTTGTTAAAAAACTGATTGTTTTTTAAAGAACAAAATTAGTGAGATTTACTCAAAAGACCTTTTCAGTATTCTCAGAAAGAATTAGTTCATTTTTTTTAGCTGAGCATGTCAACTCATTCCATAAAAAACACCACAACAGCTGCGTCTTTTTCTTCCTTTAGAATTCAATGACATTTTTCCCAAAAAAGATTTTTTTTAAAAAAACTTTCTACACACACATAGTAAAAAAAATCTAACTCTAACTTTTTTCAAGCAGCATTCTTCCCACAGTAGTGAAACATGACAAATATAGCAGTCCCCACCTCCACAACTCGGAATGCCCCAACTTAAAAAAACGGAGGGGAGTCCTAGGAAAAAAAATAAAGTAAAGGAAAAAAAATGAGGGGAAATAGGGAGGAGTCAAACGAGAACATCTGTACCAAAAGTGCTGTAGGGGAAATAAATAAACAAACTAAAAAAACGGAAACGAGGGAGGTGGGGGTGAACGGAAGTCATCTCGTCTCACCTTTGACAAACACTCTCAAGTTGTGGTGGAACTTAGGGGGCCGTTTTTAGGGCTTTGTCTACTTCGTTTCATTATGGTAGAGATCGGAAGAGGTGATTATTGCAGCATGAATCATAAACGGCGTGGACAATTTCGATGGTGGTAGTCTGTCACGTTATCAGTCTAGCATGACGGGAGACTGTCTGTGTCGTCGAATGTGAAAGGCCAGTACGATGAAAAAATAATTATTTAATTTGATTTTTACTGACTTGCATGTTGCGATAATTTCTTTTTTGGTTGAGTTTTTAGTATTGTTGCAAGATTTTAGCTTTTTTAAATCTCGTACATAGTTTTCACACGACTTATGCCGTGTTAATTTCGACGGGGGAAAAAAGGTATTTCTAAAGGTAGTTTAGTTTTTAGCTATTAGAACTATATTTTCCTTTTTAAGGTATCCGACTATCCTAAAGTTTTGAATTTTGCCAAAAAATTGACAATTTTTTTTTTATGATTTTATTTTATTATAGGGTTTCTTATTAGCTTTATAAAAATACCAAGTTCATTATTTTCCGTTCACTAGAACAAAAACTTCAAGTGTTTTAGTAAAAGCAGATGCCACTACTTTAAGCAAGATGTTATACTTTAAAACGCGTTTTACTCGTAATGTGTTTCTTTGAAAATGCTTAAACGGGAACAGCGATTGCTGAAAAAGTTTTGAAAATAATTAACTGAAATTTTGTGTGTGTATGTTCTGTATAATAGTAGAAGTGTTTTAACCTTCAGATTTATTAATCACTGCTTTATTACAAAGTTTACAGTCCCTTACGTTAATATATCACTGTTTTTAAAGCAACTTTATATAATAACTGAATTATCCTGAAAGTCATTTCAAAAATGAATAACATAGCAACAAATCAGAATTGAAAAATTGAAAATTTGTTCATGAACTTTTAGTACAACATGGGTCCCGTTTTTGTTGTTTTTTTGTAAATTTTGACCAATTTTTTCCCATTTTAGTAGTAAATATTTCTTTTTTCTTCTTAACTTTAGCATATTTTTCCTAAAATGTACTAAAAAAATCTAAAAACCACAAAAAAATCCCATACCTCCATTTTTTAAAAAAAAAAGTTGTCGCAAGTAGTTGGATACCTTAATTGGTATGCACAAAAATTATTCTGAGACTTGTAAAATAAAATATTAAATAAAGAAAAAAGAAAATTCAGAATTAGATGTTTATCAAACTTGGTATAGGTTGCATGCAGTGGCGCACACAAGCGGGGTGTCCTGAGGGTCCGGACACCCCCTAAAGCCCTTGAGTTTTTTTCGATTGATGATAATCCTATATATATAACGTAAAATTTAATTAAGTACTTGAAATTAATATTTTTTATTAATTAATGCTAATTATTAATTCAATAATTTATTTTTTACTGTTTCTTTTTGTTAACAAAATCGACAAAATCAGAAGAATCAATTGGTGTTGTCTTGAGGTATGATACGAGTTCGGGGACTTTCGACCATAGACCCCCCCCCCCCTGAAAATTTTTTGTGTGCGCTACTGGTTGCATGCGTATAGATTCTGGGTATTTTTGTGTGTGTATTATTATTCACTCTGTGTAAATGATGGGATATTTGATAGTTTTTTTTAACATTTATAAATCTCGTGCACCATACAATGTATCACACGGGGCCATACAGCACATACAGAAGAAAGGGTCACAACACAAACATCCATGCCTTCTCCGGATTCGAACCCAGTCCCTACGGCACCGCAGTCAGCTTCACTGACCTCTATATCGGATGGGCGGTTTTGATAAGTTTTGAAGAAAAATCCAGAAAAAACAATTTCGTTTAAGTTTTAAAACCATTTCTATGCAACTTTTACTTTGTTGAGCAATAAGTATAATGATGTTTTAATATTTATCGAAACTTATCGTGTTATTTCCTTCTCGTGTTGGTAGAGGTGGAGATCTCTCTGATCGTTGAGGTTTCCGGAGTATCCGAAAGCAGAAGGGTTTGAGGACCATTAAATCGGGCACGAAATTATTACAAATAAGTATACGTAGTAATTCACTTTTATTAAATGAAGCTTTAGAACTAAGAACGCTATATGGAGACAAGACAACTAAATAAGAAATAACGGTTAGTTACCTAAAATGAAATGCAACCTCCGAAACACCCCAAAGAGAAATCCTTCAATATATTGTGACGGATCTATACGCGACCTTCTGAATAATCTTCTTGGGGAAACTTTGGGGCTAGCTTTCGCGTTAATTCACAGCCATCTCTCAAGAAGAAACCTTGATATGTAGATTAGTTTGACTATATAAAGTCAAAAGGTTATGTAAATGTAAGATAGAAGGGTAGAGGAATCGTTGCGGTGATACGTAGGTGAGATATAATTCGTTATCACAACTTGAGTTTAAGTTGGAATTTGCCACTATAATAAATTAGTGGATTAAGAGTTAATAAGCTAAGATAGAAGATTGGGTTAGATTAAATTAAACAGATTACTTGCGCTTGTTTACTTAGTGCAGATTGCTCTCTTTATATCACTCCTAGGGTCTCCTCTTGTAGTTTCACTTGTGGTTGATTTGTGTTCTTGAATAGTAATGAAATAATAATTATTATGGAAGTTTCTGGTGATGCTTTGTTTCCCCCCACACCCTTAGGTAGGCAGGACGGTAAAGGAGCGACTTCAAATAGAACGTGCTCACAATCTTCTATTAATGACTATAATTCAGGAATACGCTATTGAAATTCATAAACTCACTAGTGTGGCTGTATTGTTTGCATAATAATAACTATTTTCTGTTTCACTAACTATTTACATGCTATTTAGCAAGACTTGCGGAGTTTTCTAGCTTAAGTGCAAATTTTGCTGGACGGGGTAAAACTCGAGTTACAGAGGATATACCTCATGGATTGTAATATTCTGGGAAATGGGTTTGTCACCTTGTAAAACGAACTTATTGTACTATGTTGTTTCTTACGTGCTCTTCTTTCTGCAGAATCATAAGAGTAATGTTTCACAAAGTAGTTTCATTGCTGATTTATTAATATATTTTTTTTTTGAATTTAACACCCAAGAAAAGTAATCTCTTTTGAATTATAATGTTACTGAAATAATCTTTCCAATCAAGGAACTAAGTTCTATGACCCCGTCTTTAGAAATGTAATATTCACCTAACGCACAATAATGTTTTGTGGGAAGGAGAAAAATGGTTTGAACTGGATTGCATATAAAACGAAGCAACGGAAAACGACATTACTGTGTTAACTTTATTCTCCACCCTCCCGCTTCTGGAAAAGCAGTCGTCTATATTTCCTCCCATCAGAAGTCTAGCCAGCAAATTTCCTCAATTTTCCATGGTCTGCTTCCTCTCTAATATTAATGATACCAGACTTATATACCCTCGACCTTGAAAAAGATAACTTCGAAAAGCTGCTTTATATCGCTCAAAATTCGGGAGGTTGGAGATTGACACGGAAACCGAAAGATTCGCCACCTTTTGCACCTGTAATTGGGAACCCATTTTTAAGAATAGACGTGAAGAACAACTTCAATTAATTATTCAATGATTCTCGTTCCGCCGCGTGCGTTATCGAAAGACCGGAAACGCACGATTACAATCTCAGTCCATCGCAAAACAAAAGGATCGCATAACCTTAGGATCCACCTACAAGGACTTTCGAAGAATATCAATGAACCTTCTTTAGAAATTTTTTTTTGTGGCTTCCTCTGCAGTTCGCCCTCATCATACCATGAGCTTCAATGGCCTCCTTGTGGATAGTTTCTGTTTATCATTACTGATGACTCAGCAACAATCAGAGATTTTTGGAGTAGTGAATGACAAGGTTCCTTGATTACAAGCTGGAGAGGTCACTGCATTTTGCTTTCTTGCGCCACGGTTAAATTAAATGACAACAAAAGAATCTATGCAACTCTACTTGCTTGAATCTTAGTGATTTATGTAAGTTGTGCTTGGTCATTTGAAAACGAAATGGAAATTCTTGCTGCTATATAACCCGACATTAATTAAACTTCATTAAAAATTGCGGGTTTTTTAAAATAGAATATTGTGGAGTTATTTTCAATTAAAAATAATTCTTGGGTTATACTTGAAAAAGTGACAGTCTCCTTGAAAATGACTGATGACTTCTTGGGTTAATGATTCAATTTTTCTGTATTTGAGATTTATTTTTATTGTTGACCTTCATAATTTTGCACACAATTACTACATGCACAATTTTAAGGGCATTTGTTTTATTTTTTCGTAATGTAAAAATGTTTAATCCATTCCTTGAATAAACCAAAAATGTGAGGCGGCTTATATATATATATTATATAAGCTTTTATTTAAAAGAATCCTGATCTGAATGTACGAGTGAGAATCAGGACTAATATTTAATCAAATTGTACGCTTATTCAAATCTAGAAATGTTACTTGCATCACTGGAGTAGCTAGTCTTGAAAGGGTCCTGCATCAAAATACCTTGGAAGGCTGTACTTTTTAAGGAAATAATTAAAAATGATCGCATTAATAAAACATTTGAAAACGTCAAAATATTACACATGTTGCTTGAGTTCCCCCTTTAGCTTGGGGGCTTCTCGCTGGCGTAGTTAGTTCTGAGTGGGCCCTGTATCAAAATTCCTTCTGTACCCTTTTTTAGATATGAGAATCCTGTTAGTGAGACACATGTTGGAGCCCCTGTAGTTTAGGGGCCCCATATAATTGATACAGCGGTATCTACGCCTCTGGGGCTTCGTATCATTGATACTTTAGTAGCTACGTATGTGTAGCGTATAGCGTTGAGCTCAGCGTATGTGTACTTATTCGCGAATGGCAATGAATACGTTCGAAATAAGTTTATCATTAGTATACGTGCTATATTATATTTAAATTACATTTAATATCATACTCACTCATGTTTACATTCATTTCGTACTAAATCACCTACCTCTTTTACATTCATGTTTAGATACGACTTAGTACTTTTTTATGTAAAGATGTAATTTTATATATATTGGGTTTCAAATAATCGCTACAAATATAGGAATATACATGCATTTTTTTCCTACAAAATATAGTATAATCTTCATGGTTGATCATTTGCATAAGCTGACTTAATTTTTTGGTACCAATTTATTCTATATTATATTTACTGAGACACACACTTTTCTATTTTGATTGACTTCTATTGACTATTTCCTTTGGCATATACTGTTATTTATCAGTATTTTAACTTCTTCAACGTGACAGCTCAACCTACTCTACGCTAAGAAGTAGAAGTTATTAGCTTTGCCTTATAATTTTATTATTCAAAATCTTAGTTAGCAGTTTTATCTTATGCTTATTATTGTCAATCGTTGGTTTACGGTTGTATAAAAATTAGATACTATTGTTTTTCAAGAGGTGAAAGTTGTTTTACGTGAAGGATTTAGAATTCTATAGACGTGGACCTGCAAAAAATAATCCAATTAAAATAATGGAAACTATGTAGCTTATTATTCTTTTTTGTTCATATTAAACATTTAAATTTGGTTAGAATTTCATACGTATGATAATATATTTAAGTTAAAAATCATTTGCTGAGATAAAGCGCGTAAGAATGCTGAATGGCTATCCAGAATTGAGATGAATTTTTTTAATGAACTTTTGTAACAAGAATAAAATCCATTTTTTTGCTGGAAAAAAAAATTTGAAAAGAAAAATAATAATATATATCGGTTTTTATTTATACTCTGCGCATGATTTTACGTTGTTTTGAACACGAATTTGTACTTTTAATTCAAAAAGGGAACATAAGAGTTTTAGCTCGTTTTCGATCTCTTGTCATATTTTTTGTCTTTGATGATCAACTTCTTTAAAAGGAATTTTGTTGTACTTAAATTTAACTGTTAAAACTCATAAGACAGAAATAAATGCATAAATTAGTTATTTATTTTTTGACAGATATTTGATAATTTGTTTCTAATAATTGTCAATCAATTAAAAATATAAATGACATTTTTTTTCTGCATTTGCTTTGGAAATGGGAATATTTAAAGGGGAAAAAATTGCTCTCTTTCTTTGTGCTTCAATAATTTCTTTTTTTAGAATCTATATTTAAATAACAACCTTCGTATGCATTATAAAAACGTATTAAATTTTTTATTTATGTAAACTATTTATCCAAGACAATTACCCTTTGAAGAAACTACAAATAGTGTTTATGTCAAAGATTTGTAAAAGAATCGGAGAAGTTTTTTTAAAAAGTCGGCCTGTTTTTTCTGTTGTATTGTTTTTCTGGTTTCTTATTCCATTTTGAAATATTAAAACTAAAATACCTTTAACAATGCTGCCAAACTATCATCATTTTTTTCCACCTCAAACACCGTGACATGACGAGCGCTAACGAGCTTGGAACTCAACAGAAGTATATTTTTCCTGGTTTTTGTGGCCCTTGTGGTATGGGATAACATTGGCCTTGAAAACAGTCATACCTTTTGTTAGTCAAAGCGAAACTAAATTTATTTCCTCCTTGTTTTTTCTTCTTTAGTTTTCACCGAAAGCGAAAGTTATTTCAGGATATGGCAGCTTCATTTTTTATGTAGTCAATTAACCTTTCCATTCAAGTGTCTAGTTATGGAATTCACCGACGCTTTTGTGTTGTCTGGACACGATGGGAAAAAAATTCCACGTCAAATAATTTTTCTAAATTTCTTTTTTCGACGATTTTTTTTTCTGCAAAATTTTTTTCTCCTTCTGATTACTATGATATATGTTATGATTTGCATAAGAAATGTATTTTGCTATAACTACATAAAAATTATGTTTGTAATAAAAAAAAGTTTCCAGCTATGAAAATTTCATATAGAAATGGAAATATTTTTATGTTAAGATAACAAATATATTCTTATTACTTTTTCGTTATTGTTAACGTATTGTAAAGGAAAAGGAATTGCATGTTGTTTTTAATGTTCAAGAATTAGAAATAAATTTTTACGACTTTATTTATATAAGCAGTAATGCATATAACTGGGAAACAGTTGAACGTTTCATTTCTTACAATTTTTCTGTCTCAATCACTAAGTTGAAATATAATTTAATTTTTATATGTCGAAGAATTGAGGAGAATTTGCTATGTCAAACTTTAAAAAAAATTGTTAGTTCTAATGTTAAATATATATATACATGATCCAACGTTTTTGTGTGAAGAAATGCAACGATGAAGAGTAAAATAATTTATAATTTTTAAGCCGTACCTTTTACGTGACCGCTGTTTTCGATTAATTACATCAGTGGTCTTCAACCCTCGGGCAACGGATCGGTACCGGTCAGTGGATCAAATAGTTCTGAGGCGCTCACAGAACATTAAATTATTTTTATTTTATTTACTGTGATGTATTTCACTCGGGCCTGTGCTGCTTTTGTGGAAATCACTTTATACTTCATGTTAAATCACTCTATTCATTTTTGGTGTAACTATATTTTATTCCGAAGGCATTTTCAAATATAATTAAATTAAAATTATTAAATCAAAACAATCTAAAATTTAAACAATCAACGCCACCCTTCCCCTTTTCCCCAGTGAGTGGGCCGAGGTAAAATTATCAAACGTTTACCAGTCCGTGGCAATAAAAAGGATGAGCACTGAATTACATTATATTCTCTAATAGTCACATAAATAGTTACGTCAGCGCCTGCTGCTCCATCTGGTGTTATTTATTTGCAATAATATACATTAAAGAGTAGAAATTATTCTGAAGTTTATTCAATGAATAAATGAC
Organism: Trichonephila clavata; assembly: GCA_019973975.1. Taxonomy (NCBI): domain Eukaryota; kingdom Metazoa; phylum Arthropoda; class Arachnida; order Araneae; family Nephilidae; genus Trichonephila; species Trichonephila clavata. The sequence continues at coordinate 62,917 of BMAO01024413.1, read as the reverse complement.
AGAATTTGTCAGACATCACGAAGGTTTGATTTAATAAATTTCTCTTATAAAAAGCAATAGTTGTCAAATACAGTCTGAAAATGAGTTTTTCCAAGGACTAAAATAATTAATTCTTGATATCAGATTTAAAATCAATTCAATATGAAATTTATTTTCAAAAAAAAAATCAACATGTTTTTAGTTAAATAGATTTTTATTTGGATGGAAAAAAAATATCCCCGTCGTAAAAATGGAATAAGTATGTATCTGGTACGAAATATGTAAAATCTATAAAATGGACATGATATTATTGATTAAAGTATTATATTCCCTTGCTAAAGTTTCAAAATATGAAAAAGAAGGAAAAAAGCTTGTTTTGATATAATATTACTTCATTTACTGCTTTTTTTCAACTATAAAAGGGAAATATATGCTTTAAAAAATTCTTATATATCGTAATTTATTCTTGTTATATTCTTATAAGTGGGATGTTATTCATTTACTTTAAAGAAATAAGAACACTGATTTTTGATCGTATATCCACTTGGATGGCATTTAAAAGAAAATATCAGAATAGTTTTCATTTAAAAAAATACTTTGGTAATTATTTAATACCCACTGGGTGAAATCAAATATTTTATCAGAAGATCATTTTAATCCGTGAAAAAGAAAATGTCTTTCCAGTATAGGAACTTGTATTTCTTTTCTTCTGTGAACCTATTTTTTAAACAATAGGTGTGAAAACTTTCGTTTTAGATTTATGAAATAATATATCTTGAAAAGCTACGCCTTTACTTTTATTTCATATTTTTGACATTCATTGCTGACTTATTCAGTTGGAATGAAGCATCCCTGACAAGCAAGGTCGCTAGTTGTATCTTCCTATTGTCATCATATATGCTTCGGTTTATCAGCAAACCTTGGTATTACTCATATTATTATCACAGTCAACAATAGGGAATTAAATTTTGAAAATACTCGCAATCGAAAATAGCGTATAGTGTGTGGAAAGTGTATAATTTTATATATATAAAAGTTCACTAACACTTTTCGTATAGATAATTATAATACATACCAAGATGAAATATATGAAATCATTGTTGAATGTGTTGTAATGCTTACATCTGGTAGCAGATATACATTTTAAATTTTAACTTCTTTTCTTAAAAATCTAGTACTAAGATTTGTAAAAAGAATTGTACTGGAACATCTTAACAGCAAAATTTAAAAAAGAAATATCGTAAAATCTGGCGTATAACGCGCACTTTTAACAAAAAAAGGGTGCGCGTTATACGTCGGGTATAAAAATAAGAGCTTTAAATATGAAAAGAAAATGAGCAGAGAAAAAAAGGATAAGACTTCCCCATAGATCGAAATATTGTTTATTTAAAAGAAACGGTATTCCTTATGAACTTAAAGGTTTGAAGTTCTAGAAATATGCTTATTTTTTTCTTTAGCTTGGAATAATACCTAGAATAAATGACTTCAAAACATAAGAGCGTTACAGAGCTAGCTTACATTTCAGGTTCCTTCGTAAAAAAGGGGTTGCGCGTTATACGGCGAATATACCTAAAAATTAAAAATTGCAGCTTGAAAGTATAGGTGCGCATTATACGCCGTATTTTACGGTACTTTAAATATGTAATCGAAAATAATTTTTTTGGACCTTGTTTTTGGATAGTTAAATTTAAATAAAAATAATTAAAATAATGAAGATTGTGAGAAGTCTTAAAAATTACTTTTACTTTATAATTAAAATATCCCATGTGTGTGTGAAAAAGCTTTTAAAATAATCAAATACATAAAAAAATGTATATATTTAGTTGTCCTTCAAAAATTTGGCAGTTATATAGCATAAGAGTTTTTAGTTAGGATGAATTCAAATTTACTTGTATTTCAAAAGAGATATCACATGATAAGAGGTATCATGCGAAGGGTTTTTGAATGCACTCCTCATAGAATGCATCATTCTATTCATGATCTAAAATTTGTGTATTAAAAATTAATGCTTTTTAAAAACAATGAATTTTTATGAAGATGAAATTTAGTGTGAGCGTATTTTGAAATGTAAGTGCTTCAGATTTTTTTGATGGTGTAGTTTTTTAAAATTGAAAGTGATAATACGTTTTTAATTGGTCTAGTATGTCCAATTATTGTCTATTATAGTGATATATTTAACAAATCACTCAATAAGTCCCGGGCCTAACATATAGATGGCGCTACCTTCTAACTTTTCTAACTTAGTAGTACTAGCTTTCAAACGGCACGTGTCAAAATTTTGTGATAATATCTTGCTTATTCAAAAGTTAGAGTGGTTTTAGTGAAGCAACTTTTGTTTGTTTAGAAACCATGGATGAAAAATAATTTCGTGTGTAATTAAACACTGCTTTTTGTTGGGGAAACACTGTTCAAGCAAAACAATGGCTTGATAACTGTTATTCGAACTCTGCTTCATCGTCAACAACGGTTAAGAGGTTGTAAATAGACTTAAAACGTGGTCGCACAGACACAAATGACACTAAACGTTCAGGTTGCCCAAATTTTGCAGTTGTTCCAGAAAACATCAAAAAAGTTCATAAAATCGTTTTAGACGATCGTAAATTGAAGTTGGAGAGATAGCAAAGAATTTAAAGGTATTAGAAGGTAGTATATTCACTATTTTGAATGATCATTTGTCAATGAGAAAGCTGTGTTCAAAGTACGTGCCGCTTTTGTTCACTGTCGATCAAAAACAACAACGCATCGACGATTCAGAGCGTTGTTTGGAGCTGTTTAAGAAATAAACAGGATTTTTTTACATAGATATGTGACAATGGATTAAACATGGATCCATTACTACACGCATGAATCAAAAAGATCGTCAACTGAGTGGCCAGCAGCCGTTGAAAGCCGTTCAAAGCGACCAAAAACTCAAACGCCTTTTGGCAAGGTTACGGCGTCCATGTTTTGGGATGCAGATGGAATTTTGTTTATTGACTACCTTGAGAAAGGCAGAATAATTAATAGTGAATATTATATGGTGTTATTCGATTAATTGAATGAAAAAATAAAGAAAAAACGTCCTCAAATGCAAAAGAAAAAAGTGCTTTTTCACCAAGGCAATGCTCCGTGCCACAAGTCGATGAAAACGATAGTCAAATTGATTGAATTGTGCTTCGAATTACTTTCCCACTCATCATACAGTCAAGATATGGCGCCCAGTGACTACTGGCTGCTTTCAGACCTTAAAAAATCCTACAGGGGAAGAGGTTTGGCTCAAATGAAGAAATCATTGTCAAAGTTGAATCCTATTTTGAGAGCAAAGACAAATCGTTCTATGAAAAAGGTATCAAAAAATTAGAAGAGCGTTAGGCTGAATGTATCACTCTTGAAGGGGAGTATCTTGATAAATAAAGTTCAATTTTGCCTAAAAGTTGTTTTATTAGTTAGGCCGGACTTATTGAGTGATGTGTTATACGTTATGCATCTGGAAGTAAGGTTCTTCCCGATATCTTGATATTAAAGAACCAATGATAAGATGAAGCTAATTTTTGACTATTTTTTTAACATCATCATCCTAGAGAAAATATTGTCCTTGAAGATGCTTTTTAAGCTTGGGGAATGTTCGAAAATTAAATAGGGTCCGAATCAGGTTTAAAAGAAGGATATGGCAGAACTTCCCAAGTTTTACGTGTCATGAGTCCTTACATTATCATGCAACGGCACAATACCCTTTGACAGTAAATCGAGTTATTCGCGACGCATAAACCAAGTTTTTCAACGTGAAAAGCTGATTGGAACCTTCCTATTACTACTCTTTTAGTAGCCTATACTTAGCGGAGCAATATCTCATACTGTGGCTTATGAAAGATAAATTGTTTCAATAATTATGAAACTGTCAATCGTCGGTTTTGCTCTTTCGCTGAATCAAGGTCATCAACACAAATTGCCAAGTTAAAGGTTGTTCCATTCTCTTGTCAACCAGAATGTTAATCCTTCCATTTTGAAATTTGTGTCACCATTATATGTTGCTCAGATATCACCAGCACTCTGAGTCATGACATCTGCAGTAATTTCGCGATGAAATTCATAAGATAGCAGCATCCTCCCATCTCCAAAAAAAATTACGAATTGCTGCTTTCACTTATTCTTTGGACCATTCGTTCAGTCTCCAAGCCATTATAAATGGATGCCAAATGTGTACGCATTGATTGTTCCAGACGGAATAAATGATATAGGAAATTGAACTATTTTGAAACACCATTTCCAACTGCAATACTATGTTGGAATAAAATAAGAAACCTGACTTTCTGATGCATCCTGGTACATTATTTGGGTAATGAAAATGTTGTTTCATTTTAAAATGTTCGACTGAAATGTAGTATGAGGTGCATTTTTAAACAGTTCAATATTTGAAAGCGTATGCAAATCGTTACTCAAACTTTCAACATTTCACAGCCACGTTATTTTTTGCTGCTTGAATGACAGATATCCGTAGACTTGTAAATGCCAATGAATTCAATCATTATATCAAATTTAATTGCTAAATTACCATGAAAACAATCGAATCCTATCCTATCCTTTTTTATGTTATGCAATACAAGTTGCCTTTGTTTAACGTGGACATTAGGAAAGAAAAATAGAAGCGAAGAAGAAAAATATATCATTCTTTATGGAAATCTTGTTACATGATTTCAAAGTTTAATACAAAAATGAGGAATTTTCTTACCATCAGGAGTTTTACGGGTGTCAAAGAATAGGCTTTTGTGCATTCATTGTAAGCTCATTTTTTATTTCAGAAATAATAAGAACATAAGCAGATAATATTGTTTGCAAATAATTCATATCTTTAATCTTATTTCATAGTTATTTCTATGATATTGTGTGGATAAAGTATGTGAAAAAAGGGACGATATATTCTGTGGAATTGTATTCTATGGAAACTATGACTGCTTTATACAGCTCAACCGCACTTTATGAGAGACAGCTGCATATGGTTTCGATGTTTAACATTACCATCCTATCTTGGAATAGGAAAATTAAAAGTTCCATATAAACACATTTGTTTCAAAAAACTGAATTGAATAAGTTTTAATTCATTTGATTTTAATATTCTAACCTGTAAGTTGGTATAGCGAAATTTCTCATCGTTATTACTTTTCAAGTACAGCGCTAAGAATTTAATGTTCTCTCATATACTGCAACTAATGAGTTCTGAAAAAACATCACCTGAAGCAAAAAACATTCTTTTTTCGTCCATTATGAACTTTTTTTCTCGTAAGCAACTAGTTCTACTGTAGCCCAGGGCGTGAGAATTCTAGGTTTAGAGAGCCATAGTAAGTTTTGCAAGATCCTTTTCTTAAAACGTTAATGACATATATAAAATGTTGAACCTTCTTCTTCCCTCTCTCTTTAGTACTTTGTTTTTTCCTTCGATGTGCGTGTCCAAGTCAAGTTACTGTTGACATATACGTTTGATACTCTTAGTTTATTGCTCATATAATCTTGATTCTCTAGCATTTTCCTGGTCCTCCCCTCACCAAAGATTCCATAAGAAAGTAAAATAGATAAAGATTTCTTTTTTACTTATTTTTGCTGTTTATTAAAACAATTTTTGTCATGTTTTTTACGTCATATTTTCTCTTTAACGTAATAAATATTGATTCAGAAACTGTTTAATGTGTAATTAAAGTTGAACATGTTTATCATATCTAATTCATCACAACTTCAAATATTCTGTGTGATAAACACTTGAAATTAAAAAAAAAATCCTATATTTAAATAAGCATGGAAAGTTGCGAAGTTTAATCTTAATGTCTTTTTATTAAGTTACATATAGTTGATAACAAATGATGCCATCTGAAAAATTTATGGAAAGAAATTTAAAATATATTCCGGTAATTGTTGAAGAGAGTTGGAGTCGTGTATAATTTTAATGTTATATATTCTGGAACTAACTGAAAATCACAATTTCTATCTCTATACAATTTCTATCTCTATGTAGTGATTGAAATATATATTATCGTTTTACATTACTGTGTACGATCTGTTATTGATCAATGAGAATCGTAGAATACTAATTTGGAATAAACAAGCAAACCAAAATTCTCTTAAATTATGTAAAAAAAATAACTTTAAAATTGCAAACAATAGATTCAATCAATTTATTAAAAATAAATTTTAAAAAAGTTTCTAGGACGTAGATTTTTTATAATAATATTTAAAAATATAAAACCAAATACGCGGAAAGTTCTTCAAAAAAAAAAAAAACTTTTTAAATATTATTTTTAGTCATTAAAAAGAAAATTAAAAGAATTTTTAAGGTGAGAGAGAAAACGCAATTCCAGCATTGGTAGTTGAGTTATTGCTCCAGATGAATTGCAATTTTTTTTTTCGCTGACGTCGCACGAAAATTAATGTTATTTATGCATAGCAGCATTGTATTCTAGCGAAGATTTAATATTTGCTGTAAATCAAAGAAAAGCTATTTTCCAAATCACTGACATGTATGCATTGAATTGATTTTTATTTTCTTTGATTTTACTTAAAGAAGAACAGACCCCCCCAAACATTAATTTCTATACATTATTTATATTTATCATTTAATATTAGAAAGAAATGTGATGCATAAGATTATATTAATTTTAGAATTATTATAATTTTCAATTCGATTTTTGCAATATCAAGCACAGAAATTTATTTTTAATTTTCATTAGCCTATTGGTTTTCTTATGTTTTATAAATATTCATGATTACAACAATTCGTTCACACTGACTGTTCACTAAGCACTTACTGGTTTGCTAAAAAAAACTCTAACAGTGTAATGCAGCATCTAGCAAATATTTATGAATTGTTTTTAAATTAATCTTTTCAACTTATGCAATTTTAAAATTGGTACTAAGCATTTCAGAAACTTCCTTTTTAGTGTCCAAATAATGATCTACTCGCATATGGCTAGCCGGTTGCTAACAATTTGTGTAAGCATTTCGTTCTATGTAGTCCCAATCTACAACTGTATTATAATATGAATTGTGTTTTTATGTTGATGGTGAATGGCGTGAAATACTGCTGTAAATTATAACATACATTTATAAGAAGAAATAGTGTTTTAATTACTTATACTCTCTACCGAACATTTAGATAATTTTTACAAATTTACCTTCAAATTTACTGGCCTGTCAAATGATGTGTAGTCTCTTAACACCAGATTGATAGTCAGTGGAGTAACGGAGAATATTAGGGCTTCCCTGCAAAGTCAGAGTTTGCCTTTAATATTTCATAAATTGGTTAAATGCGCACTTGGGTTCAAATCAGGCTTTGGGCCTCCTAGAATCCTGCCACCTTCCCTGCGATGCGGGGGTGTACGTTACGCCACTGGTGATTGTGATCTGACATTTTTCAAAATCGATAAATCTTTCCTACTGATTTTGTGCGAAATCTAAGTAGTTTTTATCTAATTATTACAATATAAACATCGATTAAAAGAAAATTAAATTCTAGATCTTGTTAACAATTTGACTAGAAGGGAGGCGTTTAAAAAAATGTAAAAATGACAAAAACATGGTATCTTTGGTTGGTATGTCGTGTCATTTGTTAAAATTGCTTTTCTTCCTTTTTTCTTTCTTCCTTATGTTACTTCCCCAGAGGTGCAATAAGGTTCACTCTCGGTGATCTTAATAAAACTTCCTAGAATTTCAGAAAAAATTCCATGCTTAATACGGCTGCAGTTCACTCTTTCTCTCTGATCATAATAACACTTCCAAAATATTCAGAAAGTATTGCATATTTGTACAACTGTAGTAATTTTTCAAGAATTTTAAACTGAACTCAAAGCAATTTTGTTGCGAAATCTATTATTTTTTTTACCTTCTCCTGCTGTTTCCCCCTTGACTTCTTGAAGTTTATCAGAATGTTTTTGACCTTACTTTTGAAATTTCTTTGTCTAATGTGGATGAACTGTCTAGTCCCTCTTTTCTTCCATCTAACTGAAGAGTCTGCAGAACAATATTCTTGTTCAGTCGTCAGATATTACAACTAAGAAGAGCAAATCTTCCAGAAATGGCCTTTCGACTCTCTGCGGGATACAATAAGTTAACTTGTATTTTGCTTTTTACCTGTCAGAAAAAAGGGGTGGAAAACTTTCGTTTCTATTGAACTCGGTGTCATTGGCCTTCAAATACAACTGAAGTTGCTCTCCTTAAATATACATCCAACATTCTCGATGACCTTTTCTCCTGCATCCCCTTCATTTTTTACGTATTCTCGAGTCAGTGGTTATAGAGATCATTAATCAGTGACATCACTGAATGAAAAAGAAATTACTTACAAGACGTTATTTACTCGGCCGTGTGCTAGAGCTTCGCCTTCCATCTTGTAGAAAACCTCATTGTTGCCGTAATTGGGGGCAAGTCTGATTTTCTTGAATTTAACATACAACTTTCACGTGACCCGTTTAGGATGTGAAGCGATTGGCTTTGTCCATTGTTTTGTTGACCATCTTAATTGTTGTCTTGGAAGTAAAACTGCGAGCTTTCTTTATTTTTTAATCAGTAATGGATTTGTTTTTAGAACTTTCATTGGATAGATTATCTCGATTCTTACCATGCTGTGGTTGTTTGTGTCTTCGAAATTACATTTTTTTCCCTTTTCAAATCTCTAAGTAATTAAAATCAGTGATGCAGAACCTTTTAGTTCCAATCGGCTGTGTGCTATAATGTAAGTCATGTTCGATTTGCTCAAAGAAAGCGAAGGGAATATTTATTATTTAAGATTCTAATGACTTTTCAATTTGATTGTGGGGTCGGATTTTCCAAATAAGGATTTATTAGGAATTTAATCCAAAAATAAAGAAGGAATCTTTGATCATTTGTAATGATGGACTTAAGCATGTTTTTCCATCTTGTAAAACATTGAGCATTTCTCGAACAAGCACCGGTTTTTGTGGAAACAATATTTTAAAATTAATGATCTGTAGTATGGCCTATATAAGGCATCTGTCGAAACAAGAGAAAAAAAGCCAGTGCAGAATGAATTGGAATTATGATGTGTAGTATCGAGGATAATTCGTATTGCTTATAGTTGAAAAATCTCATTTGCGTAGAGTTTTGTAAGTTGAAGCAAAATAAAAAATATTTTAGTTAACTTTGTTTTCACCGGAAGAAGTATCCGATTTTTTGTATTTTACAAGATTACTGCGGATTCTTTCGACTAAAAAGAGGCACCAAAAGCGATATTTGCATAAAATCTTGGTCTGCATTTCATTTCTATTATACGTAAGCTTAAAGAAAACTGTACAAATCAGGATATCTTATTGAGTGTGTACATGATTATTAAGTGCAAAAATTAAAATAACGTAAAAAAAGTTACATTATTAAAGAACTCATACAAAGAAATATGCATTAGTTAGAGATAACGATTTTGTTATTTAATAAAAATCTATTTGAGTATTATTTAAGAAAGAATGCAGTTTCTTTGCAATGCCACATTTATTTTTTATGTCCAAATTGTCAAAAATTTATAGCAAATTATTCTTTTGAAAAAACTTGCTTTAATGTGATTATCGGTCTGTTATCATCCAAGACCGATGAAATTCAAGTTGTACTTGAGCAGTCTGTTATTTCTGGTTAAAGTCATTGACCATCTGAGATGAGCAAGGTCGCATTCTATTGTCCCGAAACTGAATACTATTTCTTATCTACTCTACAGATCCATTATTTAGTTTCCGCATCTCTTATTGGTAAAGAAACGTCTGTAAAAGTCATGGATCTCATTCGATATGACATATTCACAGTGGCGCACACAAGGAGGGGGGGGAGGTTCCTCGGGTCCGGCCCTCCCCTCCAAAGCCCTTGATTTTTTTCTTGATTTTTATAATCTTATGTATATAGTACGTAAAATTTTTTATGCATTTGTTATTAATAATTAATTTTATTAATTAATGTTAATATTCATACAATAATTAATTTTGTACTGTTTTTTGTTCCCGAAAATTCACAAAATTAAAGGAATATGTTGGGTGGCGTATTGGAACACGATACGAGAGTAGTGGGCTTTCGACCCTGAACCCCCCTCCACCTCCTTGAAAAATTCTTGCGTGCGCTACTGCATATTTATATATAAAGAAAACTGCTATACATAAAAGTTAAGTCTGTCGCAGGGGCGTAGCTACCGCCGTATCAAAGATACGGGGCCCCAACATGTGTAGCTATCGTACTACTAACAGGGCTTTCATTTCTAAAAGAAGGCTCTGAAGGAGTTTTGATACGGGGCACATTCAGAACTAGGCACGCCAGTGCTCTGTCGATATTCAAGAGATAATATTTTTTCTCAGTTAAAGTTCGTAATATTTGACCAGAACAAAACAACAACAATAGGAAAATAAAGGTTTAAATTCTGTCTTGTTTATTTATCTTCCTACAAATAGCAAGAACTCTTGTATAATACATTTTGATTTTAATAGGTTGGGTTACTTAAATCTCCTTTTAACACGTTTGTGTGTGTGCACCTAGCTTATCACAGTGGTATGGATCAGCATATGGCATATTATCCATGAATGCGTTGTGGCCGTGAAAACCGAATACTTATGGTAATTAACCCGTAGCCAGCGTTGTCAAATCACGGTTTGGAGTCTTGGTACTGCTGAAGATGTACCACATAGATGGGCTTGTGCATTTTAAATCTACAAGGCTTAAAATTTTATCGTTTATCAAGTCTAGTCAAAATTGATTTTTTATTAAAGTGGTATTTCGAAGCAGGTTCGACTTTGGTCGAAGAACCTCGTAATAATGAATCCCGATCAAGTGATTAGGATGACACCTGAGCTAGTTACACACTCCTTAAACTTCCTCACCACACCGTGAGGGCTTTGAGTCTCAATAGGTTTGGCATGTATCAACTCCTTTAAATGGTGGGTTTTCAATGGCGCATTAGGTCGCATGACTCAACAGAAACAACATTGTTACGATTTCGAGACTATAACTATTCGGCTACTGCCGAGCAGCGGTTACATATTTCTGATCGAGTATACATCTACAGTTATTCGAAAATATTAACATAAGAGCTAAGAATTAATATAAAAATATTAAATGGAAAATATAACAAAATGTATAATTTTTGTTAAAAATTAAATACAGTAGCCTCAGAGAGGTTAATAATATATAGTTTGTAATAATATATATTTGCATCGTTAGATATAGTGTTAGGAATTAGTTTGTAGACATGATTTGATTTGATCAAAAGCGGGCACTGCTGCATGATGTAATATCTGGTTTTTTTAGAGGGGGAAAAATGGAATTGGAAAGAAAAGGCGGGAAAAAATAAATAAGAAGTCTGAAGTAGGTTTATAAAATTTTTTTATATCGTGTTTATTTGTAAATTGAGTTGTGTGTCAAAAAAAAGAAAAAAAGAACGGTTATTCCAGTGAACAGAAGTCATCTTTTGAATTAAAACGCGACTTAGTATGTAACAATAGCAAGAACGTAAAATTGAAAATATGTTACTCATATTCATTTTTGTATTGTATTCGATATATTTTTGCTTAATTTTCAATTATCTTACAATCTGATCTTTAAATTTTTCAAAAAAGGAAAATGTTTTATGAAATGTCAGCTTTATTCAGATTGGGCGCTTAATTAAGATTTTATTATTTCTTAAATTTATTTCATGCTATTATTCATCGAATGTTTTGTATATACTGATCGTTTATATTATTCCGCAAATTCATGCACAGCGTAAATTATAAAATACATTAAGTTTAAATTCTAATTTTAAAACTTGGATAGACATATTATTTTGACGTTTAAATGCTATCTAAATTTATTATTGATACATATTAACTTTTCTGTGAACTGATAACAGTTAAAAATGAATTTATTGTGTATAAAATAATTTTATCATGAAATGTATCACAATTTCCAAAGCCATTATTAATAAAAATTATAAAATAAAATTAATCACAAATTGTTTTTCTTCCCGCAAATTGATGCGAAATTAATACGGAAATATAAGCGTAGAACAATATTTTTCTCTATAGTAACAAGCAATACTGTCAGTAATATCTTTTTTTCTTTGTATGAAAAATTAATTACTCTTCTTATCTCTGACTCTAAAACTCTTATTGCTCTGAATGTTTCGCAATTAATTATTAATGATCTACTGACATACATATTCGTTTTATTTAAACTTAAATATAGGTATCATATGCTTAGAAATAAACGCATGTTAACTACCGAACGAAGATCAAACTACCGTATCGATGATTGATCTCCGATCGTGAAAGATGAAAGCTATTGTTTTAAAAATGCTATTTATTGTTTTGGTTTGACAGCTGTTTGTTCTCTTTTAGAATTACAATCGTTTATAACCAAGTTAACTTTATTTACAGTTTTATCAAACTTTAATACAATTCTTCACATAAGCATGAACTATCTTTAACCTCATGTTAAATCTTTATGCATTGTACCGTATGAAACAATAAACTATTCTGATAACTAAAAAACGTGAAAAGTTGTTGGCCAGTTAACTTTTTGAGAGGCATGTTTATTTTAACCTCGACCTTATAAATCTATTTACATGAATCTGTTACCAATATTCTGAAATAAAATAATACATTTCTTTGTTGATGAATAATTACACATGCGTTTGATTCAAAATATTATTTAATTTCTGATGAATCTCCACTTGTATCTAAAGTTAAATGCCGTGTATTTACGTAGTGTAAAATCTGTATAATGAGCCATCCCATCTTCCCATTTAAATTTAATTAGATTTATTTTTATTTCCTGAAAGTAAGCTTTTTCTTTGTTTTTAATGACATATTTCGATTGATAAATGCTCGTTTCATGGATTTTTATAATCTTACCCTTTCCGCTCCTTTTGATATTTATTGTTAAATATTAAATAAAAATTTTAAGTAACCTTCGTATTTATGAAAAAAAGACTTATAAAATCCGGCTTATAACGCGCACCTATACTTTCGAGCTGCAATTTTTAATTTTTAGGTATATTCGCCGTATAACGCGCAACCCCTTTTTTACGAAGGAACCTGAAATGTAAGCTAGCTCTGTAACGCTTTTATGTTTTAAATTCATTTGTTCGAGATATTATCCCAGACTTCGAAAATATAGTATACTTCCAGAAATATAACCTTTTAAGCTCGATGTCATTTCTTTTAAATAAAATGTATTTCGATATATGTAGAAGTCTGATATTTATTTATGCGCATTTTTTTCATTTTAAAAGCTCTTATTTTTATACCCGACGTATAACGCACACCCTTAAATTTCGATCATATTTTTTGTGTTAAAAGTGTTCGTTATACGCTATATTTCACGGTAATTCTCTGATTTTTTAAAAAAAATCTGGCGATGTATATGTGAAACATTTAAAAAATTATCAGTCGCTGAGGTTGAATTTGATTCATTTTCAAACAATGGACTAAATTCATGACGGTCACATGATAATATAAACACGTGTTCTACATTGAATTCAAAACGGACAATAAACTAGTACTTTTTATTCTGTTTGTAAAACTTAGGTAAAATTTCAAATTGCATAATTGGGTAAAGATGCTCAAGAGTTATAAAAAGAAATTTCTGCGAAAAGATTTTAAAAGTCAAAGAAAAAAAAAGTTTTGTTTTATACTTGTACTTTTAAATAAAGTGACAAATATTAATTTTTTTTAAAAAAAAGCTTCTGTAAAAAGCGTAATTTGGCAACAACGAAGACTATGACGTCACATGTGTTTTTGAACTTGATTGGCTAAAGACACGTGCTTTAAAATTATCATGTGATTATGACGTCACATGAATTTAGTCCATTCATCTCTTGAATGATTTTTTGCTCATAAATGTACTTTTTAATATTTAATGCGGGTGAATAAAAAATATTGGTGAGAGAATGATTTTGTATATTTTTTTACTGTCATTATTAGTTACTTATGTAGTAATAGTTTCTAACGTGATACCTGAGTAATCACGGACGTGAACTCATGGTCGATGTTGTTTATTTTGAATCTCCGTGCCATTGAATATCTGCTGTGTAGAGGGGTTGGTGCTCATTAAATCTAACGTGCACCCAGAACGTTAAAGTCTTCACGTTGAAACTTTCACTTTGTGTTATTGGGGTGTCAGCCCAAATATCGTCCTCCTCACCTGATCGCAGTTCGGAGTTATGAGGTCCATCGTCAATACGTATTGCTTTGAAATGAGAGAGTAATAAACAATCAATTAAAGTGTAATAGTTTTGTCTCAAATTGTTTTTAATATTTTTGCTCATCTAGATAAGGGACCTAGATGAGCAAAGTTCGATAGCCTAGTGGTCAAGGTAACGAACTCGTGGCCGGCGTGTCATGAGTTCGAACCTAGCACCGCTGAAGACCCACCATATAGGGGGCAATGCTCGTTAAATCTGTCGATGATCAAACGTCCTCCTATTGGTATGGTGTGGAAAGAGAAGGAGGGTGTACCAACTCAGAGATATCGTCCTCGTCACTTGAATATGGTTCAAAATTACGAGGTCCGTCGCCAAAACCCTCGATTTGCTGAATAGTGCGACGTTAATATTCACTCACTTGTATACTGTGAATTTCAAACACTAATGCAATGGAGAGGGTGGGTCGAAAGTAAGAATGTAAAACTATTTCATTAGTACCTTTCAAATAATAGTTTTAAAGAAAGTAAAATTTAATTTTAACAAATGAGTTCGAAATATTTGTCATCATTTTACTTACATTAACTGTTATAAAAATCCACATTCTGATTATACATTATTCTGTTGTTTGCAAAATTTTGATTTGTTTTTATTCGAATAGTATTAAATAATTAGAATTCGTAACATAATTTTTATTTTAGGTTAAATAACGTATAATCGCCACAGTAAATGCAACATGAAACCTTGGTAGATTGCCATTTTTTTCTAATAGAGAAACTCATGAAAAGAAAACGATTGCTTAATATATATTTGTTCCATTTTAATTAATTAATTTTTTAATCTCTACTTCTTAAAAGTTGACTCTGATAGTTAGCGGCTATTTCGATTAATGCTGTCGAGGCATGAGTTGGAGAGCTCTGTTTTGAGAAATTTAAAAGTAGTCGAGGTGATTTTTAACTGTATGTGTGCAACGCCCCAGAAAGAACAGAAAAGTAAAATGTCACTCTTGTCAAAGCTATTATCGGGGAAAAAAATCACCGGTGAGTTCTGCGGGTCATTAAAATAATTTTTTTATGTTATGTTTCGAAATAAAATAAAATAATAATAGAGAAAGTGCTAAATAGGTCCAACCTCCCTTTTCGTCACGTGTATTTCAACATTCGAAGTGCACAACAAGTTTTTAATAATAATTGGGACGAAACCCCAACTACTTTCTGCAGCATAGCTAATTTGTACCGATATTTAAGAAAAAAAATTGAATTCCTGTTTTTTAAATTTTTTATTTTTGTTTTCTGTACATTCAAGTTTAGATTTGCATCGTTCAATGACGGAAAGGGTCACGTGACAACTGTTGAACTTCATGAATAATGTGCGGATATATGAAGTTTTAAATTTTTTAAGTGTGAAGTTTCAAACAGTTTCCAAATTTCGCGCTCGCGTAACAAACTGCGGTAACTTTTTAACAAAAAACGAAGAAATATATACAAATTTGTTTTATTTATTATCTTTTTAGTTCTAACTTTTAGAGTATTATTGAAAGGTTTCTCGTAGAACGCATTGATATTTTTACAATTTACAGAAGTTACTATTTGCAAAAGTATATTTCATGTTATTCATTTGTAATAAATGCGTAATAAGACGAATGACTGGATGTCTAGGAGTAATTTTTTCCTCTTCTACACACAAGCTAGTAATAATAATTATATACTTTATTATATTACTCATAAACCGCAATAACAATATGGGGATTTATCTTTTTTGGTGAAAACCGCATTCATGAGTCAAAAATTCGTGACATTTTCAATAAAATCTACGCAAGATATTTATAATTATATTTAAACAATAGAAATTGATCAATAAAAAATTATTTATGTAAAATAAACTTATTTAAATTTATAGATGTTCCATAAATTCATTTGTAGCACTTATTCTATTTGAATTTTAGAGTATTGCAAATAATTACTTTAAAAAAAGAGAGAGAAAGAGAGAGAAAAGAATTCAAAACAAAAATAAAATAAGAGGATGGAAAATAAATAAGTAATGTCATGTATTGTATAATATTTATTTACAAGTTAAATGTAGGGTAATGATTTCTAGGAATCGTATCTAAAAACTGAAATGAATGAGCCACATTCAAGTTTTCATTACTAAAGAGGAAAAGAATCATTCCGAAATAACGTTTCTAAATTAAATCAGTTAGCTAGATTTCATAATTAACGCTTTGACCTTCATTTAATAACCCTTAGCTTTTAAATAAGTGCAAGATATTCATGTATGAATATCTTTCTGTCGTTGTTCTATGTGCTATAAATATTTTTTTTTTTTGAATATCTTTTTTATGAGTACAAATTAGCAATTATAGCTTATCGTGCTATTTTAATAGCGATAGTTAGATATTTAATGATACTCATTTTATACTATTATAAAAAGAATTGTCCTTAATATCTCATTGTTGTTTATATTTACAGGATTATAATTAACAAATATATAATGCATTTATCTTTTTATTTGATTGCCATTTTATGTATATATATATATATAGCATTAAGTGGAGTAGTTTTAAATATGAATTCATAAAAAAAGGATTTTTTCAAAGTAGAAATACAGTTTACGAAATTTAAACGTATTCTAATTATCAATTTGTATATTCTCAATTTTCTTGAAAAACTAAATTAAAATACTAAAATTTAGTTGCGACTTTGCGTTAATTATTACTTTTTATTCTCGCTATCTATTTATTAATTCTTTAAGATCAACTTTATGATAATGCAATAATTGTTTTTTACATTACCCACGAACAATCATTTTATATAACTATTTCCTTATTTGAAACAAAAGTATATATATTTTTTGGTGTCATTATGTTATTTCATTCTTTTTATATTATTTATTTTTGAATTTTTTTAAAAAAAAATTCCATTTTATGTTAAAATTTTTTTACCTATAATTTCAATGAGTTTTTACCTTTTTTTTTATCTTTATATCGTACATTTTAACTAGAGAATTGCATGCGATCTTATTCCTAAAATTACTCTCAGAGAACGATCTAAAAATGAATGAAATAAAAAATAAAAATGTTAAATAACAAAAATTTTGCTGTT
The DNA here is from genome assembly GCA_019973975.1 of Trichonephila clavata. Lineage (NCBI taxonomy): Eukaryota > Metazoa > Arthropoda > Arachnida > Araneae > Nephilidae > Trichonephila > Trichonephila clavata. Next base: position 45,709 of record BMAO01024413.1, on the reverse strand, counting down.
AGAAATCAACAAATGGTCATCTGAGGCATTGTAGACAATATTAATGAGAAATATCAGATTTTTCATAAAACGATAAAAATAATATTTTTCATGAAAAATGGTTTTTTTTTCTATAAATGAAATTGACACTTAGGGAGGGTTAAATTGACAGAGCCTTAAGAATAATAATTTGAAGATCGTACAGATTTTCAGCTATTAATTCCTTTGTTTGGAAAAAAACGAAACTGGGCTTTCCGAATAACCTATTATTGATGCGAATTATCTGATTTTTTGATAAAACGGTAAAAATAACATGATCCATGAGGGAATTTTTTTTTAATGAAATAAACAATTTTTGAGTATAGAATAAACCGAACTTTAAGAATAATAATTTAGGCCACATAGAGGTATTTTCAAATGTATATATACCTTTTTACAAACCACTTTTCTTGAGCTTAAAAAACAGTGAATATAAATATTAGTTATATAAAGGATATTTCTAGGATTTTAACAAAAATAAACTTTTAAAATTTTCTTTTAAAGAATTTATTAAAAATTGATGTACCATTTATTTACTCCCAATGTGAGTTAAAATGTTTAAAACCATTTTTTACATGTATAGTTTTATGATGTAATAATTACTTATATGTAATGTGCAACTTTGTAATGCTTTTCCCCCAAATTTTTAAATTTAAAAATTCCAAAATTTATAAGTTTTAGTTCATGTTTTAATTTTATTATTTACCAAAGAGTTTATACTATTGATGGATATTTTATTATTATAATTGGTGAATGATATATATAATTTGGATTTTTTTTCAGTCAGTCGATTCTTGGGTAACTATACACAATTTGAAACTTCTGAGTGATGGTGGAATTCTTGATCCAGATGATAAATTAAATGATGTTGCTGATGACAGAGAACAGGTAAATATACAAGAAATTTTGAAAAATTACGAATTTTATCATCATTATTTTATTTTTATTTATGACTTGTGATGAATCTTAGTATTTTCTTAAATACAATTAATTTTAATATGGAATCGATGTTCAGATTATTCATGAATATATATATTCATTACAATTACAATTCTAAATTTTATTGGTATTTACGTATTAACGTCACCATAACCAAATTGGCGCCACGCAAATCGCGTCATTTTCCAGCAAAATCTGCCTATGTGTGATTGTTTTTTTCTTTCTTTTCATATAAAACACGTTAGAATCTGTAGTTTTGATATCAAGGCGCGATTCGCGTGTCGCCTGCGGTGACCCTAATACCTAAATACCTTTTTATATCATTATTATTACATGATTTTAAATTTGTAAAATTATTTTTCTGTAGTAAAATGATTCTATTTGTTATACAAACTAAGAATCATTGCTTCAAACAATGTTTTTTAAACCAGTATCTGAGTGGTAGTGCATCACGCTTCCATGCCACAGGTCCGGGGTTCAAATCCCGGTTGGGCAAGGTCGACTCAGCCTTTCATACCATCAGTGGGTCGATAAGTGAGTACCAAGCATGCTTGGGAACTGAACACGGGAAGCGCGTCAGACTGACTTCTTGAGCGAAACATCTGCACATGCACACCAGCGCCTAAGGTCACGTAAACTGAGATAGGCACAATAGGCCTTGACCTTTATGGGCTGTTGCGTCACTTTCAGTTTATTATATTCTTTTAAATGATATAGATTGAATTATTAGCAATAACTGAAATTATTACTAATCACGGTCACATGTATGTATTTAAATACTTAAGCTAAGTGTTTGTTGATATTTATGATAATATCTAAATTTTTCTTGCCAAATTTCCGTTTTTTCTGACAGCAGTACTATGACGAAATAATTTCTTTTCTGAAGAAAATTAGATAAATCTCAAACGAATTTGCAAGATGAATCCATTAAGTAATATAATTATATTTTATAAATTCAAAAGAAACATTATTATAATATCCTTTTAAGTTATTTATAGTTTCTTTGATTTAATGCGTTTAACTTAATTTTAAATTTCGTTGTTGTTTTAGATCACTGCAGTTTTCGATGAAGAAATATCCTCTTACCTGATGCACAATGGAGGAGATGGAACTAGTGCTAGTTCAGTTGGAACAGAAAGTCCTGATATATTCCAAAATGGAGATGCGATATCGATTCCATTAAGTAAATCCTCGTATGATGAATCTGATACAGAAATCAGAGATGAAAAACTGACATCAGGTATTTTTGTGTTATTGTTTCTAATAAATACATTTTAAATCGGCACTTGAATTTAAAATGGGAAATTATTTTATATAACCGGAAAAAAAATTGTAAACACTAGTACTTATTGTATAGCTAATCATTAAAATTGCGCCACCATGATGTAAGGGATGATACAAAACGTTAAATTCGCACAATTTAATTTTCTATTGAGCATCTATGCTCAATGAAAAGACGCAGGAAGGAGAAATGGTATCTTAAATTCTGTACTAAATAAAAACTATGAAGTGAGTTTCTCTAACATACATTTGGATGTTCGTTGCTTGTGAGAAGATTGTGTTATGCCTCGTATAAGAAGGAGAAATAAATGCCTACCAGCAGGTGTCAGAATTTGATAGTGGCAGGATCGTGGCCTATCAAGAGAGTTGTTTATCGTTCCGCGATATTGCTATTCACATTGGTCGGAATCCAATGACTGTCATGGGACAGATGGGTTCAGGAGGATAACACAGCTCACCATGCTGACTCTCAACCGCGTCTCGCCACAAACATGTCAGGGGCCGCCCTTTAAGAAACGTACACCCATATCATGGACATTGAATCAGGAAATGGGCTTATTTCCAGCACAAAAGTATCATCACGGACAATGCGATGACGTTTGAAAAGCACGGTGACAATTCTTGCGGCTTTCCTTGAACATTGCAACGTAGAGACGTGCGGCGACAGTGGTGCGCCTTAAGGGTGCTTTCGCCATATGTACGACAGTGTGGACTTAACGCGGAGCACATTTTTAAACAGAAAAAAAATGCCTCAATTTTTATAAAAGTTTATGACATTGTAACTCATGCATTTGCTTATAATACAGTATTTTTAAAATTTCAAAATATTTCACAAATAATTATTTTTTTTCTTTTAACATGTAAAGAGATACCTCATCTATCATTACGGTATAGGAGAAAAAATCGAAACCTATTTTATAAAAGAAAAAGTGTGTCAACTCGGGTAAAAACGAGTAGTATGATAAAATAAGTGATTCTCTATATAGCAGAGGTTCCCAAACTTTTTTGTCTCATAGACCCCTTGCCATGATTTTCGTTTCGGGTAGACCCCTGCTTGCTTAATATTGAATTTTTGCAAATTTATTTACTTAAATGTGTTTATGGCAGCTGGTACAGAAGTACTTAATTTAAAAGATTTAAATTTCAACCTGTAGTGAAGTTGGGAAACAGTAAAACTGAAGAAACACATATTAATTAAAATTTAAGTGATACATAAAATAACTGATTAAAAAGAAATGTTTATAATGATAGGGATGAATCTGGTGTTTCAATAACAAATTTTCAACATTTGCCATCAATCTCGTCAGGTTTAACCCAAAATTTCCTCAGTTACAGCCGACAACCACGCTAAAACTCCTAGGAAAAGCAATTAAGATCTTTTTCCAATACTCTATAGTTCGAGATAAGAACAGGCATGTCTCTTAAGAGCCGAAATTGTTGACATCTATTTCTAAGCTTTAGTTCAAGATCTCCGTTACTTACTCTTTCAATCTCCTCTTGTATTAAGACAATTTTTTTTCAGACCATAGGAATTCATTGTCTTCTGTGGTAGTTACCAAGTAAATGTGCTTTCTCAAACCCAGTTTCAAAATCTGAATGAAGGGGATTTAAATGTTGAACGTTGCTTAAAACGTCATTTCCAGGCAAATTGTCTGTGACCAATTGAGAAACTAGGAAAATTCGCCACATCCAAAATTACTCCTTTAGCTTAATTCTGGTAAAAAAAAAGCTTAAATGATGGTCCTTGTTTTAATAAAATTTATGCTGCCCCATAACTTCAAATTAGCCTCATTAAATTTAGTAAATAAATGCGTAAAATAGGTAAAATCTGGTTTCCATTTGGTTAAATTTTCCTTTAAAATTAAAATCTCAATCTGGTTTAACGAGAACTGTCGTAGACCCCCATTTACTCCTCATGGACCCCCAAATTATTTTCTTGCTTTCGTGGACCCCTTGAAGGTCCCCATAGACCCCTGGGGGTCTATATAGACCACTTTGGGAATCTCTGCTCTATAGGATAGTGAAGCCAGAATACAGCATTAATGTTCAAGTACTTTTACATCTGAAAAATATTCCGAAATGGGGTCCTATTCTGTAACATTAGCCGAAGACAGCCTTAAGACAAACTATGATACAGGAGAAGTATAACGTCGTCTTTTCAGACGAATCCCGTTTTTGCGTGCTACATTATTAAGGACGTATCCGTGTCTGGAGATAGCGAGGAAAAGACACATGGAAAAGGGAAATTAATGACTGTGATTGGTTTCAAATTAATTTTTGTAAATGCTTAAAAAATTCTTTTTTTTGTGTGCTTTTGAAACAAGAAATTTCAAGTATAAGTTTAATTCATAAAATTCCTATTTCAAATATATTTATGAATCTTACTAATAATTCTGTATTAATATTATTTTTGGTCACATTTAATTTTAAGATCCTTGTTAATTAATTTATATATTTCACTTGAAATTCTGCTAATTATTTGTTATTACAGATAAAAATGTCACTCATTGCTATTATTCACACAAACACCTTGATAAAGCAATTTTTTTCCTTTGAAGGTCTCCTTCCTCTTCATGTTAGAAGAGGTAGTGAACCTGCTCTAAATCGCCTTTCTCCTTCACTGTTGCCAACAATTGATAATTGTAAAAGATGGTCTGCTGCGGTACTAGCTAGTGACGAATCTTACAAGCGCCTTAATAGTGAAGTAAGTCATAACTGCTATTTCTAAAAATCCATTTGTGTATATATTTTAATATTTCTTTTTCAATAACATGTATAATATTTTGCTGTCGTTATTAGAATTTTTTTCCTTTCAGTAATTTTTTATTATATGCTGTAATCAAAATGTTCAAAATAATTGCATTTCCTTCCTTGTTGGATATAACATTTTAAAATTACAATGTTCACTGTATAAGTTCCTTTTTTGTCTTTAGCATAGTTATTTGTCATGTACATTGTACACAACTGTCTTGAAAACAATATTTTGATAATCTCTTGAGAATTATTAAGGTTTAGATAAGGGTTTACTATGAATAATACAGTTTATTTTTGTGTGAACAAATTGTTCTTGTATGAAATGAATTACACACACCGTCAGTGGCGCACACAAGGGGGAATCCTGAAGGTCCGGATCCCCCCAAAAGCCCTTGATTTTTTTCGATTGATTATAATTCTATGTATATAGTAAGTAAAAATTTATTAAGTATTTGTTTTAATAGTTAATTTTATTAATTAACGCTAATTATTCATTTATGAATTAATTTTTTATTGTTTTTTGTTCCCGAAAATCGAAAAAATTAAAAGGATATGTTGGGCAGCGTATTGAAGCATGGTACGAGAACAGTGGACTTTCGACCTTGGACCCCCCCCCCCCGAAAAATTCCTGTGTGCGCTACTGCACACCGTTCATAAATTAGAAAACCAAGATCAATATTTTATTCGACCAGATAACTACTCTGATTCGTTTGGGCATCGAGTCTACACGCTTCTGGAGTGCATTTACATCCAGAGAATATCATACATTGGCTATGCAGCTTTTTAGATCTTGTAAATTAGATGGAAGAGGGGAGAGCTGTTGGATGCGTCTTTCCACCATATCCCACACATTTTCTATGTCACTAAGATCGGAGCTATGCGGTGTCCATCGAAGGTGTTGGAAGTCAGACTGATGTTCAAAGAACCAATTTTGAACAATCCTGGCACGATGTATAGTTGAATTATCGTCCATGAAGTATCCGTCGCCATCAGGGTAAAAATGCTACATCGGAAGGGTGTTCTTGATCTGCCAGTATATCTAGGCATCTCATGGCTGTTTGCTTATCCTCGAGGATTACCAGGGCACCACTTCCATGCCAAAGAACCTGTCCCATGTCATGATACTCCCACGGGACCCTTGCACAGTACGAGTAAGGCGAGATGGATTCATAGTTTTGTAGGGTTCTCACCAATTTCTACTTCTTCCATCCGTGCAAAATAAATGCAGCGTGGTTTGTCCAACCACATTAATCTTCAATCCTCAGATGTCCAGTATTTTCTTTCCCGACACCATTGCAAACGATTTTTTGCATTTCGCGCAGAAATAACTGGTTTTCTCACATGCACTTGACTATGCATTCCTATCCTCTGCAATTCTCTGAGTATGGTTTGAGTAGAAATCTGTTGGGGAGAGCCTTAGTCGAAGATTTATGTCAGTTGAAGCACACTAGAGTCCTTGTTCTGCCGTACAATTCGTCGGAGACGCCGCTGATCCCGCTCTTGGAAAACTGTACTCGAACTCCTGTTACGTCTTCTAGAGAAGGACTGTGGGTTCTGATTCGAACTTTTGAAAACCTTTGATATGGCTGCTTTTGAGAACCCAGTGAGATTTGCTGTCATCGAGAGAGAAATCGAGGCCCCTGCTAAATGGATATCAACAAGTATTTTCAAATGGTGAAAGATCTGTCATTTTTCCCATTTTACTTCATTCATCGTGAAAAACACTCTTGCACCTTTTTTATATTAGCATTCTAACCACGTGTAACCCTCGTCATAAAAAAATACATACTTCATCCCTAGCACGGATTCACAAATGCAATTCTCAAAAGTTTTTGATTCATTGCCAGTGTGTGTGTAATATATGATAGAGAAAAAGAATGTTTAGGAATTCTAAATAAGTTTATTTGAATGTTTATGTTTTTAATCTAGGGAGAAGAACAATCAGAGGATGATCTACCTCCTGGCGAGAGAGAAGATGGAAGTGGTGAAGAAAAATCAGTTTCATATCATCAATATTTAGATTCCTGGAATCATGAAATATATTACAGAAGTGTATGTTGAACATAATTTAATCATATGTTTCTTAAAATTCGATAGGCAAAGAGTAGGAGAATAATAATAATAAAATGCAGAGAAAACTTATTTATAAAAATGAAATAATTTATTTATTATGCGCGTGTGTGAGTAACGTTTTTGAGTTTTAGGCAAACTTTTAACGAAAATCATTTTATTCGATTCAGAATAATTCTATAAGTTTAACGGGCAACTTATAATTTGAAATTTTTTACCTTTTCATTAATTAATAGCCATTTTCTGAATTTCTAGTGCAATCAGATTATCTTCACTTAATGTTAAAGAATAGGATATAAACTCAGCATAAATTTTGTATTAAAAATGCTATTACACAGAAAGAGAGAGTGTGTCATATTCCATTCTAAATTTACTATCCTGAAGAAAGCAGTATACTTTATTATCATGCTCATTTTTTAAAAATTGATAAATTTGCTCCCTTTATATAAAACGTGTTTTATACTTCATTTCCTTTACACACATTGTAAGAGTGAATTGTTATTCAACTTTGCGTGTTACGATAAAAAACAGTGCATTTATATAATTTTTCAAAAATTTCAAGCATTATAATAAGTGGACATGCATGCCTTAACCGCATGTACTTATTTTGGTAAATCCTGGTAGTTTTCTCTCTCTCTATTTCAGAATGCGTTTCAAATTAAATACCTTCTTGAAAACGGTTTAAAATCGTTAAAAAAAACAATAGTTTTTTAAAAGATATTTTTAACTTAACAAATACAACAGAGAGAGAGAGAGAGAATTATGAAAGAAAATATAATAGGAATGAGAGATAATATGATAATATTTATCAACACTCAGATTTTTTTTCTGCTGAGGTGATAATTTAATGCAATTATATGTGTTATGTGTCTATATTTTATTTTTTGTTTCCAGGATCAGAGAAAAGAGCCCCTTGGTGGTCCTATAACTTCACCAAAACATAGTGCAGATGAAACGGAGGATAGTGATTGCTCCAATTCTTCTCATACAAAGTTTGTGAAATTAAATTATGCATACAAATATTAAAAAACAGCATTTTTGATTAAGTTACAGCATTTGTGTAACATACAATAATAATACATTGTACGTAATGCATCTTGTGTTTTATTTTATGACTAATTCTCTGTTTCCACTAAAAAAGAAAAAGATTAATATCTTTCTTCTGTTGGCGTATTATTAAATTTAGTCTTCTAATATTAATTGTATGCGACAGAAGATTGCTCACAGGTAATTAAGAAGTACAAATTTGATCTCAGAAGTTTGGTATTCTAAGTATATTGAATCATTATGTTTATGATTGTTGGAAAATACAAATGGGAAGACTAGAAGTTAAAATCTTATGATACATAAATGTAATCAACAGATGAAACTAAACCATAATATAAAAAAAAATATCTGCTAATAGTAACAAACGTTTCTCCAATTTTCACACTCAAAATATTTCATAAAGTGTTTGATTCTAGAATTTGTATTTCATTTGTAGTGTCTTTCCCTGCTGATTTATTCAAAATTTTTTTTCGCTTATTCTAGAATGTTCTCTAAGAGTTGTTTTTTTAAATATTGATATAGGGTTGAAGTGATGAAGCTTAAGAACGAAGATGGACCTCTGGGCATTCGCATTGTTCCAGCGGATGAGAGTCCTGATAGGTAAAGATCAAATTTTACTTTTAAAAGTTCAATTATGAGAAAATAAATTACTTAATTTTGGTTTGTAATTTTTCAATTCCCTATTTTATGCAGCCTCATTATTACTCTCATTTAATTTATTTTAAACAGGAACAATGGTGTGATAATTCAAGGTATTGAGCCTGGTGGTAGAATAGATAGAGATGGACGATTTTCTGTGGGAGATCGAATAACTGAAATAAATGGACTGAAACTCTGCAAAGACTCTTATAGAAATGCTCATGAGATATTAAAAGATGCTATGAAAGCTCCCGAGCTCAGTATTCATTGTATAAAGAAGGACTCATTGCAACGTAAACATTCTAAAAATAAACAGCCTCCTGCCGTTTTGCCCAAACCCCTTGTTCCCTTATCCATTGAGGATGCTAAAAATGACAAAAATTCTGATAAAAGTGAAAAAAGTATGCACCCATCTATAACTTTTTTTATTATTATTATATGAGAATTATATATTTCCCACGTTAATTTATCCTGAATGTCAAATATATATACGTATATTTTAAATTTAGATAAACATATTTTAAAGCAGATGAAACTTTAATGTAAACTTTTTAAAAAGAAAAAATATTTAAAAAAAAATGAATTTTTAAAGTTTTTTTTAAAGTTCTAGCATTTTTTTTTTGAGAAGCTTAAAATTAATTTGCTACACATTGTGGATATGTTTTTTTTTAAAATTTTTTATTTCCAATGGCGGATTACAAGACAACTGCAAACAAAATGAGGAATAGAGAATATTGACAAAAAGCAAAGGACAACACAAAAAATACTTACAAATTGGCTACTTATGATATTGACGTTTTCACTGTGTTGGAATCAAATCTCGATTTAGAAAAATTGTGGATATGTTTTTAATGATAATATTAAATAATATCTGTTTACATTTAAACATGTGCTTGATTCTATAATTTGCTTGAATACATGAATCATAATTAAAAAAAAAACACTTTTACATAAAAATAATTTATAATTATTGACATTTCATATGTTTTATTATAAATTTAGTCAATAATTAAAGCAAATTTTATTTTAAGATATTTTAATTGAGGAAATAGAATTATGGCTTGTTTTTTGGAAAGCAAAGGATGTATGTATACTCCTACATGAATAAGAAATTTTGTATAAAAAATTCTACTTTATTATTTTGTCCCTTGTATTTGAATATTCAGTGACGTTTGTTGCATGTTTCTCAGAATAAATGATTTTATTTTTTTAAAGTTAAAATATTTTTAAAAAAATATAAAGTTGTTTTCTGAAACTTTTTATCTTTTTTTTAATAGCAAAAATTACAAATAATTCAACACTTCCACTTTCAACACCTATCAAAAGACTTCTTGCAAACGCTTTAAATAAAGGAACTCCAGGCCATTCAAGTATTCGAAAAGTTGGAAGGCGTATTCTAGTTCATTTAACAAAAGGTATATTTATTTCCTAATAACTTTAAAAAGAACAGTGTTACAAAAGTAATTTTATCAGTTTTATTAACTGTTCATTAAATTTCAGTCATTAAGGGCTTTATATAAAGGCATTCAATTTATATTTATACACAAGGTATGTTCAAAAAGTATCCAATCTTGAATTTTTTTCAGCGCCAATAAAGATTTTAAAACGACGCCACTGTGCACAGTGGGAAGTGACAGCTTAATGCACATGCCTGAATCCCCCCCCCCTTCGTTCTAGTGTACCAGTCATTTTCTGCAAGCAGTCGAGTAGGGACGTCTTAAGACTCTTTAAGGCCCCTCTTTTAGAAATCTCTTTTTAGACTCTGGGCCCCTATGTAAAAGTAAGCCCTACTTGAGATTTTTAAAAGTAGACAATGCATAGCATGCATTGTCAAATACTCGTTCAAATGGTAATTTAAAACAAATAAATGTGCACGACTCACAATCTCAAAAACTAGGCACAAATCCGCTTGACCGATGGCCGCATTTCAACTAAATGAGTTGAATGATCGTTTTTGGCACTAGGCCTAGGCCTAGACATGACAACAATCATCACATAATAATCCAGTCTTACCACTTTTGCCAGTTGACATGTAGTTTGAAATTGACTGTTTTTCAGAGAATATACACGGGAATAATATTTGATCATTAAAATTATCTGGATCATGATCTTATTAAGAATGAAACAAAACCCCTACCAGGAGCGAGGCCCTGGACCCGGGCCCAGTTGGCCTATGCCTTAAGACGTCCCTGCAGTCGAGTGAGATGCTGTGAGATGCGTTTTGGTTGGATTTTTATTTCTCTACAGATGTTTGAACGACTTGAGCAGAGGTACTGCATCTAATTTTTTTTTTTTATAAAAAGCTTAGTGATTGAAACAATTCAAAAGATTCAGCAAGTGTTTGGAGACGATGCTATGAATGTCACACAAATTAAGGAGGGGTTTAACCGATTTAAAAGTGACCGCATATCGGTAGAAAGTGGCTAGACAAATCACTCGAAATGCAGTTGTTGTTGAAAGGGGGGGGGGAATCTAACAAGGAAAGATTGTCTTTTAACCGTACTAGAGACTGCCGAATAAGTTGAGATCAGTACAGGTTCTCTACGTGTAATTTTGTGCGATCATGCGCAAAGTGGCTGCGAATGTTCCCAAGCTTCTGTCGATGGAACAGGAAAACACCGTCTAGCATTTGCACAGGATTCAACTAGACACATGACTTCTTATGACTTTGGGTTGCCCCGAAAATGAAAATGCCATAGATAGGATCAATGGTGTAACGGAAAACATTTGCTCCTTCCCCGTTGTGGAGGTGTACATTATGCCACTGAATAGGATCCCATTTTCAGAGTACAGATGAGATAAGGCAGAACTCGACAGCGGAGTTGAACACTATTCCAAAAAAAAGCCTTCCAGAAGTGTTCTCGACAGTGGTAGGAATACTGGGCTAAGCGTGTGAAGGCGCAAGGGGCCTACTGTGAATTTGATTAGGATCCTAAACCCCAGGGACGTCTTAAGGTACGGGCCAATTGGGCCCGGGCCCCGACCACAATGGGGGCCTCGTCTCGTTCTCGACTCAATCTTAATAAGATGATGATTCGAATAATTTCAACGGTGAAATGTTCCTTCCGGTTGTATTCTCCAAAAAACTGTTAATTTCAGACAATATGTCAACTGGCTACATGAGATGACCGTCGTCCATGCATAGGCCTAGACCTATCACCATATACTATCATTACTCATGCACTCTAACGGCAGCAGTCGGTCCAGCCGGTTTGTGCGATTGCATGTCATACACATTTTTTTTTGTTTCGGGCTTGTACGAGTGTTTGACAAAGAATGTTATGCACTATCTACTTTGATGGGTCATAAGTGGGGCCTACATTTGTGTAGGGCTTACTTTTACATAAGGGCCCAGGGCCTCAAGAAATCTTAAGACGTCCCTGATAATCCCGTAAAGTAACTAAGATATTTTTTCTGGCCAAAGGTCGGATACTTTTTGAACAGACCGTGTACGAGTGTAACATTGACTGTTATTAATAGAACATTTTATGAAATCATAATGTAATACCTGTATGATGGTTTAAGATTTTTGTGTTTGTAAATTTATTTAAAAAAGTTATTTGAAATATGCAAGCATGCATATTGTTTTTATGACATTTTAATGTAATATATAATTAATATTTATTGAAAAGAATTTAGGAGCAATGCCTATTTAAGCTCATTTCGGGCGCTGGGCGCAGAAGATCTACAGGCCCCCTTGGCGCTGCAGGATCGAAATTTATAACCAAATTTTCTGGTTAAGTTCAGCTTATCCGAGGACCTGGGCTCCCAGTGGATAAACCGGCACTGTTTAAGGACATAATGATTGTATATTTAAAAATGATCCTTTTCTTCCTTTGTTTGCAAAATAATAAAAATAATTGGAAGAAAAAACAGCTGGGGAATTATAACTTTCTCTTGTATTCTCATTTATTTTAAGAATGTTTAATTTCTTTTATTATTAAAAAATATAGTGTTGATTTTAAATTTAAGCTTTTTTTCTAAAATGTTATGCACTACAAGTAGTAACGTCAGGAATGTGTGATGTTGCAATATAAAAAGTTTTGTTGTTTCTTGCCCTGTAAATTTTATTTCTTATCTTAATTATCTATATTCTCTAATCACACACGTATATGACACACAGTTCTTTTTAATGCATAATCTATTTGCATTTAAAAAAATTTTCAGTATACAGTCTTAAAAAAAATGGGATGAGGTAGTAACTTTTTCTGCAGCAGCTGGACAAAATTAATATCAGTGTTCATTGCTCGCTAGAAGTTAAATTCTAATGCCCATGGGTTAATACGATTAATAGTAATTTCTAGAATAGAATTTTTCTAATGTGAATATCTCTTTTTTTCTTTCAGAATTTGGTTGAAAATGATTTAAATAGCCCTATAATTTTTTAATTGTTATATTTGCATTGTATTGCAAATTTTAATATTGGGTAGCCAAGCTACTTATTTAAGATGTTATTTAAATTTCGTAATTCAATAATAATTTAATGTATTATTTAAATGTTGTCAATTCAGAAACTTTGGTATAACTGATTTTTCCCTATAAGGTTCTGAAGGTCTAGGTTTCAGCATTACTTCAAAAGATCCTAACAATGGACCACCTTTCTTCATTAAAAACATTCTGCCAGCCGGTGCTGCTGTAGATGATGGAAGGCTGAAAACTGGAGATAAACTTCTTGAAGTAGGAATCAATCTAGCATTTTTTTAATCTTTAATAAAATATTCTTATATTGTACTTGAATTTAGTTTGACTGATGCATAATTTTGATTAGTTTAATATAAAACGACAATAATTATATGTATTTTATATTAATTTATTAACAATAAGTTCTTTGTAGTTATGTATAATCACAGCAGTAAGAAAGAATCTCAAAATTTTCCTATGAAAAATCAGTTTACTTGTTTTAAAATTGATTTTGTTGCTATATGAAAAGTTCTTAAAAATTTCAATTTATAACAGCAAGCAGCAGCAAATCTAAGATCTAATTGATTATTTAACTTCTTCAATTATCCTTTCTTTTGATTTTGACATAGCTTTCAAAGATTGTTGAACGTTAAATAATTCCGAAGAAATGAAGATAAATTTTAAAATGGTATATTTTGATAATTGATTGGAATAAGCAGTCTATGATTAATATAAAGGAAGTTTCAATAATAAACAATCAATAAACTTACTGAAAAAATCAAATTCTTATGGGCAAAATTCAGAGCTATTTATATCAAACATATTTATTTTACAGGTCAATAAAATTGATGTATCTAGCTTAACACAACCTGAAGTTTTGAGTATTTTAAGAAAGGTTCCGTATGGTGAGATGGTAGAGCTTGTTATTTCCAGGCAGGAGACTGATTTGTCACCTAGTCCAAGTTTACCTAGACAACTGGTAATTAAAGTTTGTAAACTATTTTTTAAACAATGTAAAATGTGACATTAATAAGAGCTAAAATTAAGGAGATAATTACACTGAAGAGGCATTGCATTATGATACCTGTTTTATATGAAGTAAGCTCACCTTTCGCCCTCAAAAACGCCAACACTAGGCGATTCACCGTCTCGACAAGATGCTGATAGGTAAACTGAAGTATCTGGTACTAGACATTCATCAACTGATCCTGCAATTCTCGCACTTCGCGGAGTAGTAGAACAAATTCGGTTTTTCAGGTGGAACGCCAAATATTTGATTAGATTCAGCTCAGGTGAACTCGGAGCTAAGACATGACTTGAAATTCACTTGAATGGTCCTCGGATCATTCCCTGAGGATTCAGATCCAATACGAATTATTCTCTTAGTAAACACTGTCATCCGCCGGTAACGCTATTACCATGTAGATGTACATCGGGTCTGTAATGATGCAAAATTTAGCACAAACGTTAAAAATTGTTCTATGTGTATAATGGTTCTAATATGCTCCATCGCCCACGTCATTATGCTTCGTATCCGGACATATGTGCCTTGGTGCTTCGTATCTGGTCATATGTGCCTGGGTTTCCGTTAGAATTTTGCATATTCTCACTCAACGGTTAAATTGATTGATTAGAAAATGAAATACGTCGTACCTCGCCAATTTCTTCCATTCTATTAGGGTTCAGTGCCATTGTACCATGGCCCATTGCTGGCGATGACATGCCGTCAGCACAGAGACATGATTCAGGTGCCTATACGTTACAATGTACGCTGCACAGGGTGTAAAATTCACCTTCTCGGTCACCACTGTTGTAGCAGCTAGTGATATCGGCTATTGCAGTCCTGAAGTAATGGCAAATAGGGCTAACAGTCTCCGCTTTTCTCTGAAATGCATCGTGGTCAACAACTTGTCATTTCACTATTCATACACTACTTTCGACATTTATTCACAATGGGTACACGTTAGGAGCCAGCCATATGCATCGTTTCTGAAATCGATGTTCTTAGGTTGCAGTCATAACAATGTGACATTTTTTTAAATCTGAAAAATCACTTGCTTTCCCATTATGTCGCTAAACGTTCTATGTGTGGAAAGGCAGTACCTGGGCATTTTGCATACTTCAGCACTTTTGATTCAGAATTAAAATGCTTCTAATATATATAAACTCACACACAGTCTGATCTTGTTAGCACACATTAGTCGGGGTCCATAGTTACTAAATCGTGGGTAGAGAACCCCGTTACAGTATTAGTATATTTTTTAAATTTTAAATGGGGCTGCGAATTGGAGTTCCACTATTTCAGACCTGATACATTTCCCGCTAGCCGGTATCTCTTTTTAAAGCGGCACCAACTAGATGGTATACCAATCATCACAAGTAATTTTGACGGCTAGTTTCCTCCCTAGAGGTAGGCACCTGAGCTCTAACGATGCGAAACCGTACCAAGAATTTAATTTTGCCAAGAGCACCCAAGCCAAACAGGAACTCAAAGGATCTTTTACACGTCGGACGACACGTCATACGACATGGACGCTGTCAATTTTTTGCATCATGAAGACCAACCGACTTGGACCGAGGTCGAACCCGCAAACTTGGGCGTACAAGGCTAGCACAAAACCAACTTACGCCAATATGAATTAAGAGATAATATAAGTTCCAATATTGGTACGAACTTCCTGGCGATTTTC
Source organism: Trichonephila clavata (assembly GCA_019973975.1). Taxonomy (NCBI): domain Eukaryota; kingdom Metazoa; phylum Arthropoda; class Arachnida; order Araneae; family Nephilidae; genus Trichonephila; species Trichonephila clavata. Next base: position 29,870 of record BMAO01024413.1, on the reverse strand, counting down.
TTTGTTAGTTATGAAAGAAAAATTAAATATTGCCTTTTAATGACACTTAAAATATCTAAACAAAATTGAGGTTAACCAACCCTCTAAAGAGGATCGTTCTTTCACTGATATTTTTTTCTTCTTAATCTCTTCTATGGAAGATCTTTTTCTGTTCTGCCCTAATCCATAATTTCATTTGCTCAAAGTAACTAAGTAACAGATCTGTTGCTTCGACGACTTTAGAATATGATTAGAGTTTGCTACATATTTTTTTCCTCGTCTCACCTCTTCACTTAGATTATCTTTAGCAGTACTTGTGCCTCTGTACTCGCTATTTTTTCTGTTCATTATTTTTCCACTGATGAAGTTTTTCCTCGCTTTTTTAGCCACCCACATAGTGTAGATTTAGATAGATTATATATAAATTCTCTAGAAATATCTGTTTATCATGTCTCTTCAAATTCATTCGATAACATTGGATTTTTCCATGATTGTAAAAATCTCTTGTTAAGGTTTATGATCTTTTCGACATTATTTTTACTTTTTATGAAAATCACTTATAGAAAATTCTTTATAACACTTAAAATTTGACCAATACAGAATTGTTGAATGTACAGCTTATCCTATTAATCATGAGACTCAGAAAATATTCTCTTGCAATAAATAAAATAATACAAACTGGAACATTTCACTTTCTGAGAAATGGCAATTCATATATACATATAAAATAGAAAGAAAAAATATTAAGGTCTTTTCATTATGGGAATTCATTGCATCATCCAAACAAAAACTTAATCTGAATTTCATAAAGTGGAAACTAAAAATTATAACATCACAAAGACTAAGAGTGAGCCAGATTGTTAATGGAAATAGCAGTAGTAAAATAGCATCTTAAGCAGATCAGAGTGTTAATGGGGTTCGATTGTTAATACACTGTTACATAGTTGATCATCTTTCAAATGTAAGAAAGGTCCACATGATTAACAATCAGGTTCTTTTGGAGCAAATGAAAATTTGTACTCTGGAATTTTTAGTAAATGCAACATATTAACATAAAATAATTAAATAAATTCACAATATCTTACAAATGTTGAACACAGCAATACAAATCTTTTGTAACGGTATCATGAGGCAAATGAGAAATGCTTAGTTTTTGGCAAGCTTTGACACTCCAATGTTGCTTCCCTGCATTGTTCGTATGTAAGCTGAAAAGCTTTTCTACTGTTTCTCGAGTAATCTCCTCAATTAATCATCCCATACTCTTTTAGATTTGTTTTACAAGGTCTAGTTTTTTTTGCCAACAATTTGTTCTCCACTTTGCTTATTGAAAGAGTTTTCTTTCTTTGCCAGTAGCCATCTTTCTCGCCTCAATACTTTTTCAGTGGAGAAAAACCAAATGTTCCATAGCAATAATACAGTGCATATATTTTGAACAATGCATATCAATTGCCTTATGTTAATTTAAAGAACTGATATATAATCATATTAATTATTGCTTGAAACTCAGATAAAAACAATGTTCTGTTGAAAGATTCAAAATGCATATCACGTAGGGTAATACATTCAAACAAAACATTCTTCAGAAAAATGCAATGCAAAGATGTAAACATCGATAAAGAACACAAAATAAAATATTCTAATTGCTTAATATTATTCATTTAAATTATTCATATAATCATTTACATAGATTGTAAATCTATTAAATCTACGTACTGTAATTTTTGTAGGTTTTTATCTGAATATTTCACATAGTATAATTAAAAAACAACAACGTAAGATTATAGGCCAAATGAAATTACTTGAAAGAGACCATCCATAAGGAAAGGCATGATTGCAATTTATTTTTATTATTTGCAATAAAATATAGTAGCAGATTATTTTTTTTCTAAAAAAAGATTTATATTTAGGAAGTTTTTAAAATTTTATTTTGTAATGAATGAAATACTAGTAGATCCTTTTTTTAAAATTTTTAAAGCCTCCTGAAAAATGTGGTGAAGAAGTTGGAGTTGTACCTTGGAAAAGAAGAGATATTTTTACATATGAAGTCCCTTTAAATGACACTGGCTCTGCTGGTTTAGGAGTGAGTGTCAAAGGTAAAACTTCCAACACTGAAAAGGGTCCTTTGGATATGGGGATATTTTTGAAGAATATTTTCCATGGTGGTGCTGCACATAAAGTAATTATTCTTTATTTTAATAATTGTATGTATTACAAGTTTTATAACAATAAATAATTTTAAACTAGAACAAAAAATAAAAATAGGCACTATTTTTAAAAATCATTATGTACATTTGTATGATATGAAATTTGCTATTTTATTTTATTTACAAAATATCAATGTTAATTTGACTTTGAACTAAATACGATCCTATTAATATATTTTTCAAAAACCAGATAATATTTAAAAATTGTTGATTGAAACATTTAGTACAATTTTATTGTAAATTTTCAAGTCAATGGAATGAATTTCAGAAGTACATTTTAGCATAATTGTTTTAATTAATAAAGTATATGTTGACATAGATAATATTTCATGAAAAATTTAGATTTAGATAGTCACAATTTATATATATATATATATATATATATATAATATGTGCTCTTAATTTTACATTAAACATAAAATATACTTATAATTGAACATATTTTTTTAAAAATTATACTGATTTAATAAAATGCTTCTTTGTTACTTTTAAATCAGGATATTCAATAACGAAATTTAATTCAAAAAACAGTACTGAACTAAAAGCATATTTTGTCACAATTTTATTCAGTCAATTCACTGAAATGATTCTTTTTTTACAAAATTTATATTGATTTTTCCTTCTTTATATACCATATTAAAAATACATATTATTCTTTCCTGCAGGATGGAAGACTTTGTGTCAATGACCAATTATTGAATGTCAATGGAATTTCTCTTTTGGGAATGACCAATGGTCAAGCCATGGAAACATTACGAAGAGCAATGATTCAGGGTGAAGGACCTAATGTAGCATCAAATGCAATAATTTTAACTGTAGCTCGTCGAGTGTCTTCACCTAGTTTAGATCATCCATCTGATCAAGGAGAGGGATCTGGACATGACAGGAGTGATTCATTATTAAGTGAAAGTGGTGATTCTTTTTATGTTTCAACTGAAAATTTGACCTTCTCCAATAAATGTAATGGGGTGACACCAGATACATCGACAAGTGACAATTCTGCTAATACAGTTATTTTCAATGCTTCTGTTCTGAAAGACAACATTATTATGGAGCAGGAAAGCAACACAATGTCAATGGCACAGTCATCAGATGTACCTACTACAGAGCTTATTAATGTGCAAAATAATGACACAAGTGATTTAGATGTAAATAATAAACAATACTTACAACTTAGTATGCAAGCAAGAAATGAGATTAATGAACAAAAAGATGTATCTGATCTTATTGATTTTCATAAAACCAATTCATTTGTGTCAAATTATGAATACAAAGATCAATCAAGGGGAACTGGTTCACTGTTAAATCACAACAAAACATTTTCTAATCTAACTGAAATGGACCTGTACCAATCAGATACTACTGAACAGGATAAAATACAAGCAGTTAGTGACTGTGATAACCACTCATCTTTTAGAGAACAAATAAAAAGAAAAAGGTAATGTTTTCTTTTATAAAATTTAATTTAAATGAAATAACTTATTATAACTGTATTATTGTTTATTCAAAACATTTTATAAAAATTAACATCACACGATTTACTTCTTAAATACAAATGTTTTAATAACCATATATATATAATTTGAGTAACTTTTAAGTTAAAATTTTAAAATGTTAGACGTTGTTGTAGTAGTATATGTAACTTTATTAAATATTTTGCATGTTATATTGAACAAATTTTTAATGTAGATAAATGTATATTTCACTTATATTGTTTTTATATTTTCTAAATTTCATTTCCAAATTTTTCTTCAATATATTATTCAATACACTTATGCATTTTTTAAAAAAAATATGGTGTTTTTTATCATAAAGATATTTTTTTTTAAAAAAAGGCCCTTTTCATGAAAGTAAAATTTAATTCTTTCAAGATTTCTCATGGATGGAAGCAATAACTTTAAACGCAGTGGCTTGGGTAGACAAAGTATGCCAGAAAAGAAATTTGTCTGGACATATCAAAGAAACCAGTGCTTATCTAATGAAAGTACTATACAGAATGGAACAGATATTCATACACCACATACTTCGCATGAGTTATTACCTTGTCAACATTATTCAGAGCATTTAGGTGTAAGGGAAATGCCTGTTGACGTTGGTCCAATAGAAAGTAAGTTATATGCTTAGTAAACATGAATTTAATTCGTTATTCTGAAACTTTCAGAGCTTAAATTATTTTTTTCCCTTGAACTAACTTTTTTTAACAGCTAGACCTGAATAACAATGTATTAAAATAACTAAGAAAAAGCTAATAACCAATATAAAAAAGCTGCATATGAAATCTTTTCCAGAAATTTTCAAATGAATAAAATATTTGTACATCTATATTGAAATATGTTGTTGAGCCAGAATCTCTATGATAAAATTTTCACACACACACGTCAGAACTATTCTTTAATTTAAATATTTCTTTTTTGAGGGTTGTATTGTGATAAACAATCCTTATCCTTATTATTATATGAAAAATGCTTTTTAATTAGAAATGGAACTTGTAAAATTAAATTGTAATTAATAAGGAATACTAATAGTTAAATATAATACAATTTATTCAATATTTTTTTATTTCTCATAATCCATGTTTTTCAAGGTTTTTATTATTTTCTTTTCTTTTGCAGCTCTGATATTTAAACAGAGAAAGCATCACAGAACTAAGGGTATGCTATCAGACAAGAAAACAATTTTAATAGAATTATTTAAATATTTAGTAGTATGGCATGTGACAATTTATACTAGTATTTATTTCTCTTAATAAGAATTTGAGTTTGTGTATGTGTCATAAGTTTAGCACCAGAAAATTGCAGTATAAAGAGAAAATTTAATTTCTTGCATATTTATGACAAAATATTTTTCAGCCACAATTTGAATTTTTCTGAAAAAAAAAAAATCAGTTGTGATCCATTTTAAGAAAGCATCGAATGTAGTAGTAAAATATATTTGTAGTGCACTAATCTTGAAAACTGAATAAAACTTTCTAAATATCAGTTTTAATTTTCTAATTAAAAATAATATCAATATTTAATATAATTTAAGTCTTTCATTATGCTTTTAGAAATTTAATTTTGCACTAGAAAAGGCTAAAAAATAAATTATAGAAAAGCTACAAAATAAGTACTTAATTTTAAAATGAATTATAAAATACACCTTCAAAAGAAAATGAACTAATTATGTATAGACTTTCATTAAAGAAAATAAATATACATTTATTATCCTTGTTATATGTACTTTTTAAGTCAAAAATCACATTTTGATGTTTCTATTTTTTGTCTTCATTTATCAAGCATAACATTACATAACTTTCTAAAATGCAAATTAAATTTTATGTAGTTGCCAACAATGATTTGCCAATGGAAAGAACTCAAAGATCTACGGTCTTCTATCCAACATGTTGTTGTAGGTAGCTTCTTCTAACATTTGATGCACATTTAGTTTCTGCACAATATGTTAAATTTCTCTGCAGCTGAAAATTTTTAAAAATTTTGTTTTGTTCTAGTTTTTTATTCCATAACACTGCACACTACAAATACACCACCCTTAATTATAAACTCCACTATAGTTTTAAACTTATTATGAACGCTTATATTTTTTAACAATCATTAGAAAATATAAAAATATTGTATTATTTGAAAGTTTTATATACATGGATAGTGGATATTTTTCAAAAGTTATACTTAAAAAGTTATTAGTGTAGCATTTTTTAAAGTGGAAATCAGAATTATTTTCACAAATTCTCAAGTGTGAAAAATATTCTCAGGTTTAAGGAACTCTGACTTTATATATAATGAGAGAGAAAAAGAATTATAATATATTTTTCATGTGTGAACTATATTTTATTACAATTAAGAAAGTGAACACTAACTAAACTATAAAATGGAAATATTATTCAATATGTTGCTAGAAATATTGAACAAAAAATACAAATAAGATAAATGTATCTGAGAAATAATGGAAAGCTATTAAAATATAGTAAGTTACATAATTATGAATTGGGTGAAAAAGTTAAAAAACGAAGTTATTTAAACAAGAAATTTGATATCAGAAATAGAAATGTGTTTTAAATCTGAGTACTGAGGTTCTTCACTTAAGTAACAATATTCAGTTTAAATTGTATAAAAAATAATGAATTCAATAAAAATATAAAGGTAGGCAAAATTTTGTGATAAAGGTTTATTACATAATAAATTCTAAAAGTTATGTACTGATTTTCTACCCAAGTATGAAAAATGAGAATCATGCCAAAGCAAGCATAACTGACTTAATGTCATTTTTCGAAGAAAAATGTTTTCTTCTACATGAATAATTGAAAAATGAAATGAAAATAATGTTATGTAAATAAAATTCCAGTGTTACAACTTTTAAGCAAAAGATGGAAGAGAAGCAGTGTTTCATTCATTCAATAATAAAACTTAATAATTATAAGGAATTATTTTTATGCTGAAAATTATTACGTTTTAGGGAAAGAACTAAATATTAAGTAAAAGAATATTTGTCAAAAAATTAAAAATAGTATTTTTCATTCTTTTGAAATTTAAAAAAAATTTACATAAAAATTATTGAAATATTTATGACTGAATTCTTAATTACTTTTTCAAAGTTTTAAGTTTCTAATTTTTTGTGTATTATTAAAATGCACAATACCATAACTTTTCAGGGTCTTGCAATTCACCTGATTGTCCATATCATGCAGTTCCCACAACAACAGGTCGTGAAAGTGGTAGCAGTGATGAAATATCCGAGCAAGTTGGTCCATCTTTAGGATTATTTAAGTCAAGTAGTCTAGAAAGTCTTCAAACTATGTTGCATGAGAAACAGAAGCAAAATTTACCATTACTTGTAACTAATGGTAATACTAGTAGAGGCTGTAATGAAAGTTTTAGGGCTGCTGTTGACAAGTCTTTTGAAGTCACTGATCAAAATGAAAGTAATTATTTTTATTAAGCATTTCTTCTTTCCATAAATTTAAAACTCAATAATTTTTCTAAAATATTTTTAATATTCTTTTTTTTAATCAATGTATATGGAAAAAAAAAGGAATAACTATTTCATTTTTCAGTTAAAATATTATTCTCTCTTTAAATATATATATAAAAAAATCTTATTAAATATTTTTAGGGTACCTGAATATTGAATAAAAACTGTTCAGTTTATATTGTTAATTTTAAAGTTGTGAATAATTAAATATTTTTAGATTCAGTTATCAACACAAACAACCAACAGGAAACTGCGAGTCTTAAACGTCATACACGTGCCAAAACAGTTGATAATGTGGAAAAGAAAGACCCCAAACAACATAAAAAGAAAGGTTTATTTCGAGGCCTGGGATCTGTTTTTCGGTACATAAATTTTTATTTCATTTAAGTGGATTATTTTTAAAAAAAATTTATTAAGTTAATATTCTAAGTTTTGATAATCTAGAATATTTCCGATTTGGGAAGTAGTAGTGATAAATAATATTTTTGTGTATCAACAACTTTTTATACTAGTGTAAGTTTAAATTAGCTCATTGGAAATTATATGTTTTACTTAACATCAGCATATTCTTTTAGAGACTATGCATGATTGAATTTTAATGCTAATAAATTTTTAATTTCATAAAATAGTATATCTTTTTATAGAATTTTTTTTATTCAAACTATTTTTGTATAAAACAAGAAATAAATAAAAATCATGTATGATTTTTAAATTTTATTTTATGTTTATTGCTGAATTTGTTTAATTGTGAATGTATTATTTACAATGCAAAATATATTTTATGCACTTAAAATATGCATTATTATTCAGTATTTCATACATCACTTTCAAAATGTATTTTAATTAATTTTTGTTACATAGATTTGGAAAATCAAGCAAGAAAGCTAGCAAAGAAACAAATTCTACATCTTGCAAACAACCTGAATCTGTGAGCCTGCAAGCTCGAGATACAGTTAATGTTGATCAAGAAAGGTTAAAGTTTTGTCTTTATACTTTGTTTTATAACTGAAAAAATCAAATTAGCATTTTATCCTACAAAATTTTGTAAAATTATAATTATTTACTGTAGTAAACTTATATTTTTCTTTCAAACTTTAAAGCTTTCTATTTTTAAAATGTTACTAAACAATTTGACTTCAAAATATTTAAAAAATGCTATATTTATTGATATATATCCTATATATTTTTATGAACTGATTTTGTTTTATTTTAGAGCTCAAAGACAAAGCGAGGAGCATGCAGAACAATTACATAATCAACAACTCTATAATCATTCTGTAAATAGACATACATCAAGATTATCATTCACATTCCCACGTAATAGAAGTGTTTTACAGAGCGCCAGTCAAAATGGTTCTGTCATACATTCACCAAGTCGTGAAGAGAGAATGTATGCCTTAAGAAATGAACATCAGAAAAAACACAGACAGCGAAATGGTTACTACCCTCAAGAAGATCAGGAAGAAATGTATGAACAAAGATTAAGAGAAATTGTAGATACAACAATGGTAAGGATAAATATTTTGATTGATTGAAAGATTCAATTTTAAATTTTATATTCAAGTAAGGACTGTCAAATTGTTTGTATGTCTCAAACTTTTATTAATTCAAGAACTAGATATAAATAATATTTAATGAATATTAATGCAATATGCAAGCAAGTACTTAGAATGCTTTCTTCATTCAGAAACTGACATTAAAAAAAATGTTTTTAAATTATTGCATCATTATGCTAATTTTTAAGTGATTTTTGAAAATATAACTCCCCCCCCCCCAAATGTTTCCAAATTATAGAATTTCAATATCAAAGTGAATTTAACCTTAATCAGTTTCTTTCCAAGTATATAATATGTTGATCATCTTCAATGAAAAAAACCATATTTGTAATATTATAGCTATGCTTTTATAAAATATAAGCATACATAAAATCACAGTGAAAAAATGGCGAGTGAGGGTAATGTATGTATGTTTAGTCAAAAATATGATAGATAGTAAGGTTTCATAGAGAGAAAAGTAAATTATTTGACTCTTTTAAAAAACTCTTCTTTATACTTTATAATTGTAAAAGATGCAATGCAGCTAAATATTTTTCTTTTTTGAATAAAGTAATCATGACTAATGCAAATCTAGATTTTTTAATTTTTCATTTAAACATTTTTTTAATGTAATAATAGCATTGTGTTTAATAAAGCTCCTTACACATTTTTTTTATTGAAAACAATGATAAAATCCCTGTGCACCACAAAGTATCACACAGGGCTTACAGAAGTAAGTGTTAAGCACACAATACAAAAGAATAAAAAAAATAAATAAAGAAATTAAAAAAAAATATCCTGAGGTTAGGAAGAATTACAAATACTCATAACAAACTCACTGAACTTTTTAAAAGCACTTCTGGTGGAAACCAGTTGAGGAAGATTCGGAGGCCAATCTACATTAAGTCCCTTGAATGCCAGTCTTAGGATATTCCGTTCTCTTTCAAACTTGGAACACAGAAGGAGCACATGCTTTACATTTTCCTCGCCACCAATTTTGCAATCACAGGAAAATGACAGAACTAAATTAAATTTGTTCAAGTATTTTTTAAAATTGCCATGACCAGTTAGAAATTGTGCTATTTTGTTATTGGTATAAAAATGATGGCAGGACAGTCTCTCATTAATGGTTGGAAAAAATTTCTTTGTTATGCTTCTATTATTTGATGTAAGATATTCTTGGTTCCAAGACTTCACCATTCTTTCCTTCATAATCTTCTTGTAAAATGACTTAGGAATATTAACAGCAATGTCAATTTTGCGCTTGGTTGCAGTCTTGGCTAGTCAATCGGCCCGCTCATTTCCAAAAACACCCGTGTGTCCGCGAACAAATGCAAAATCTATTGAGATGTTTTTATCTTTTAGGCTTTTCAGTTGCTTTTGGATCTCGACGATTATGTTGTTAGATGAAGAAATACACTTAAGAGAATCCAAGGAAGAAAGAAAGTCTGTACAGATGAGATAGTCTGAGACACTATTTTGTTCAGTGATCCATTTAATGGCGAAGTTTAAACATACAAGTTCAGCTACAAAAACTGTGCATTCATCACGAATTCTAAATTGAAAGTACTCGGATTCTACACCACTCCTGAACACAACAAAAGCGAAACCAACTCTGCCAGCACATTAAAAGAAACAATTAAGTTTCTTTTTTATCTTTTTCATGCTTTCAAATAGGGATATGAAGTGGTTAAGCATAAAATAATGGAACTTTGACAAACTTTTAACATCTTGAATTACTTTAAAAGATATAAATTATGTTTCAGTTATATCATGCAATTGCAATTTTAACACATGCAAAAGAGCAATGAATAATAATGTTCAATACATTAACATGACAATGGCATAACTTTTTAAAAAATAGGATTTAATATATATTACAACTTTTAAAATCTTCAGTAACTCTAAAAAAGTTTTAATACATAATTATTATATCTTATATACATTTTTTTAAAAGAAGGGGGGGGGATCCACAAAGAATATCAACATCTTTAATAAAATTAGCTAAAAATATTAAGAACAGTACTAAAAAAAGGCAAAAGTATTTTTATTCTAAGTTTTGAGTTTATCTATTACTTTATCACTATATTTACATGATATTTTTTGAATTATTTTATTTTTGTTAAATAGATAAATCGACCACTACCTCCATTACCTCATCAACAAACAAATCCAGAAGAAATTTCACAGGTAAGGAATAACAAACTTTCTTGACTATTATAAAAATAATTACCAAAATTTATGAAAATTTATACAATTTTTGACTTTTTCAGAGAAATACAGAATTATCACCCAAATCCAAAAATTTAGAAATCTACAAAGAAATGTCAAAGTAAGTAAATGTTTACTTGAAGGATCATTATTTTTCTTCAGACAAAAACTTCACTCTGATTTCTTTATCATATTTTAATTTCCCAAAAATATATTCCATTTTATAGCATTTATATTCCAAATATGATCAAGTTTTAAAAGGTCAATATAATTTTTACAATTCTGGGTATTTGAATCTGATATTCAGTTTGTACAAGATATATAACAAATTGCATTTAAAAGAATATTACAAGCTAATTAAATTCATATAAAGTAATAATGATTTATGAAATTTAAATTTAAACCATTTGAAATATAAAACCTGAAATGCTAAAAGGACACAAACAGAAAACTAAATATTTATAAAAAAACCTCCTCTGAATTTTGAAACATATTAAAATATATTACCCTACACAACACTAAATTATTTTCAGACATTAATTAGTTCAAATTAAAACTTTATATTTTCTCAGGATTTCATTTTTTTCAAAAAAAGGACATCTTAAACAATTTGAAAATTTGTTAATTCATTATTGAGAGATATCTCCTCTCTTTCAACTGTGTGAACAGAAGGGAGACAATGACATGGGAGAAAAATATGAAAATAAAAATATTTACAATTTATTGCAGAAATATCATTTATTTCAGAATAAATTTTTTTAATGTTTCGTATGACAAATTTTCTGTAACATTTTCCCTCAACATCAAATGTTATAAGCTCTTAATATGAATTTATTGAATTATGATAAGTATTTGACTGATGATTTTCACATTCTTTTAAATAAAAAAAAAATTCATATTTTTTTCTTTTTAGACTTAAAATTTAAAAAAAAACTGTTAAGTTATTCTGCCTTACAAAAACAGATAAATCTTCAATAAAAATATATCATAATTATTGTGCGTGTGCGCTCACACACACACAAATTACAGAGATGTGAATGGAAACATTCATTCCTAACCATTAAATTATATTATGTTGCATCATTTAGTAAAAAGAGAAAAAAAGCAATTCTTGCTTTAATAGAAAAATACTAAATATATACATTTGACTATCCTAAAAATATATTCTATATGAAAGTTTCTTCAGAAAATTAAGTTCATAAATAACTTGCAGAAAACTGTTAAATGAAAATATTCCAAGTTTCACAGAAATAAGTTGATTAAGATGCTTATATTTAAAAGTGAAATTTCAATTGTTCATTGGCATAATTTTCTACAATATTCATACTTTTTAATATGCATTCATTTTAAATGGAATAAAAAACTAATTTTCAATAAATTTATTTTTTCAGGCCAGGTAGCAGGAAAGGATTTGCAGATCCAAATCGTTACAGTCATTACATGAACTTTCAGGAAATACAGCAGCATTTACAACAGTTCCGTCTTCACCAGAATTTGTTTCCAAATGACAGAGCTAGTGAAAATCTAGCACAATATTCCCTATTCTTAAATGAATCCAAATATATGACTAGCCCAAACAGAAGACATTACAGGCATACTGTTAGTACACCAAGATCCAGACCAGTATCTGAATTATATGACTTTAGAAATACTGCTATGGGAAATACCTCCTTCAGAGGAATGTCAGAATCTGGTTCATTGCCTAAAAAAATGTTTTATAATAGTCGGCAAAGGCCACCTATTCCTTTAGAATTCATGGCACAACAAATAAATGAAAATAATTACATTGTGAATGGACAACTCTCACCCAATCTTTATAACCAGACAACTAGAAATTCGGGCTCAAAAGTGTGATATTTCCTTGTATTTCATGATACTTTTTTTTCTTTTTCAATATATACAAAATTTACAATCTCTCCTTAATTGAATTATTGGATTTTTTTTTGGGGTGCAAAATTATACTTTGTATGCCATCCATGATAAAAATTAATTCTCTAAATGTAGAATTGAGAGCATATGTTATGTTCTTTCATAAAATATATTAAAATAGCATTAGCTTATAATCTGATGGAATAAATTGAATTTACATCCAAACAATTTTCCTATATTTGTTTGAATAGTTACTGGCATTTTAAAAAATGTTAATATAATTTTTATTAAAATATATTGAAATCTTATGACAATTTCTATATATATTTCTCATGCATTAATTTGATTAAAAGCATATCAATAGTAGCAACTTTATATATACAGAAAAATACAGAACATATTTGTATAACAAGTGATATTTTTGGGAGTGCAATTTTAGAATAAAATTTAAACCCTAAACATCTATTGTATTTCATAATTTTTCATTTGTGTAATTCTTTTTGTGATCTTGTATTTTGACAATGTGTTGTGAATACTTTTACATTCTTGTAAATATTTATAAATAATGTATGTATAAAAGTACAACTTGAATAAAACAGATGCAAAAATAAAAGTCTCTAATTTCTGTTTAATTATAAAAACTTTTCTGGGTTTCTTTAGAATTTTACACATTCCTTTCAAACACTTCTATAAACAACTAAAATTTATAGGTAGAACAATTTAATATTTTATATAATGCAAAATACTGTTATCAAACTTTGTTTGGAATTACATTGTTATGAAAGAAATATATTATTAAAATACCAAATTAATCAAAATTCAGCATTATATAAATTACTTATTTTATAATTTGTTAAAAGAAAACTGTACTAATATGTGAGAAGCTGATTAAATTGTGATTTATCTGATTAATTTATAAACTGAACAAAAGTATTAATCCTAGCAATACATGTTTCAATAAATTACAGAATTAAAAACATTAAAAGCATAACATGAACAATCACTGCACATTTGACACATCGCTCACAAAAATTTTCAAGGGGGTGGGGAGTCCATGGTCGACAGTTCCCCAGCTCGTATCATATCTCAAAACACCGATTGATTTGTCTCATTTTGTCGATTTTGTTAACAATAAACAGTAAAAAATAAATAATTGAATTAATAATTAGCATTAATTAATGAAATAAATTGTTTACAAGTACTTCATTAAATTTTATGTTATATATAAATAGGATTATCATCAATCGAAAAAAACTCAAGGGCTTTGGGGGGTGTCAGGACCTCCAGTACACCCCCTTGTGTGAACCACTGAGAACACAGTTATGTTTCTAAATAGACAATGTTATTTATGTAATACTAATTGTGAGAGAGAGGGAGTTGTAACACTTTTAGTTCAATTATTAAAATGGATTTTTTTTTATCCCATGAAATTAATTTTGTGTAAAAAAGTAAAGAAATATCAACAACAGTATAGATATTCAGCTGTTTATTAATTATAAAAATGATTAATGATAAAATAATTGAAATAGAATTCTAACAAACTTGGCATTTATAAGCAATTTGATATAAATTTATAAGTGATCCATTTTCAAATAAATTTGACATATAAAAATATTCAAAGATATTAATCACCAAGGAATCACTTTCCCATCATAGTTAAACATAAGACCACAATCTTTTTCGCTTGCCTGTTGGATGGTATTCATCATGCCATTTACACTAGTAGTTGTGTTTATCAATGCAGCTTTTCCACCCATATCAGTCTGTACCCAACCAGGATGTAAAACAAAAGCTAAAATTCCATCAGGTTTCAAATCACAAGACAATGACTTTGTAACCATGTTCAAAGCTACCTACAACATAAAATTATGTACATTAACTATCATGAAAAAAATTACTTCAGATTCATCTTTACTTAAATAATTAAATGTCAAACACCTCAGAACTTTTTAAAACAGTATTTTCTTTGGGTTTATTTTTAAATGATATTAAAAAAAAAACACAGACAGTAATGCAAAGTTTGATTTAGCATAATTTAAAACTATTGCAAAAGATTAACAATTTATTAAGAAGAGGGTTTAACTCGAACATTTAAGGATTGTAAACCTTAGTATCAACTAAATACTCAAATGGAATAATAGTAAATATTAACTCCGCATATAACTTTCTTTAATAGTTTACATTGCTACTAAATAACTCAAAATTTACTTAAAATTTAATTTGATTTAAAAAAAAACTCTTACTAGAGAGATTAGAGCTACAACAGTTTGTTACTGACTATTGGAAGATTTGAACTCGGTACCTTCCGATTCGTAAGCGCGTAACTTACCACTAGACAAAAGTGATCACTCCTGTCCGGAGGCTGTTACTGGCTTATTTAGATTTCGCCACACTGACCTTCACACAAAAAGAGCTCATAAGTGCTGAGAATTAATATGCAGCACATATCAAAACTTTTACATAGAATGAAATTTTAAATTCAAGATACTAATAACTAGGCTTCAGTTTGTTCATTATTTTGGAGATATTTTAGATTTCAAAAGTTTTTTTACTGAAAAAAAAATACTATTTTCATACAGCATTATTTCAGAATTAAAATATATATAGAAATTTGATTTAGTAAATACAATGTTTAAAATTCATCTCAGGAATCTTAATTTTGATTATTTCTTATACATCCCTGCAATTCTTAAATTTATAAATGAATAAGATTTATTTGAGTGAAAAGAAGCTTTTTCAAAGAATAATTTTCAAAATGGAATTACAAAGCAATATCTATATTAAATAACACGGAATTTCAAAAACACAACTTTAGATATAGATATAAAAATATTTAAATTAGGTTTAATTTTTTTTTTTAAGAAACAGTACAATTTTATTAATTGGAATGATTTTTCTATGACCATTATAACAATGGTTCCCAATCTTTTGCTCTTACTCTTTCAAATTTGCAAATTCTTAGCATAGTCCTTGGTAAGCAGACAAAACTTTATATATAATCATTGTTTTCCAAATTGTGCAGACATTACATTAAAAAGAGATATTGGGATATTTGTTGCTGCCTGATGGTACAAATTGAAAGTTTAATTCAATGCCTAAGAATTTCAGTCTTAGATCAGGTTCTATGTTTAATCTGCATGTACTTTATCTTTCATATAAGTATATGTTGAAAATCCTTTCTCGGATAAGTTGTGCAAAAGAGTAACAAAACTGAAAAAGCTCTTTGGACAAAACAGCAGATTCATTTGTAACACTAAAAAAGAAATCAATTAAAAAGTAATCTTTTAAAAATAAATTAAAGAGAACTGTCACAAGACAACTCAATGAGTAAAGTTAACTTAATTAGTAAAGTTACTCTAAATTTCTATTGCCTTGAGAAGGATTACAAATCCAGTAGTGTGTTTGATAGGAATTATTGCATCTATTAAGACAATAGAAAATGTATCCAGGAATATTCCTTGATGTTACCATCAAGTTATATATATAGATCAAATTTTCTAATAAAAAAGCTGCTTAGAGAACTAAGACATTCATACTGATTCATCTGTAGAAATTGGGTTCAAAAGTTAAATTTTTTTTTTATCATGGTTTTAATTCTATAACACACAGTAAACATAGTGACACTTATTACTTGCAATGACAGATTTAATTTAATTTATAAAAGATATCAGTAAAGAATGCCAGTTCTGCACATAGAATAAACAGCAGTTTGTTGTACGCAATTTTATAAAATGTATAATTTTTACAGCTTTATTTAAAGCAGTGGATAACTCCACAGGGATATGCTTACATCCTATGCTTGTCTAAGAATAGACAAATGAGTTTGTGAAATTTTCTCATTGATTTTGTACCATTTGTGCATACAGTCAAACAATACAACCAGTTTATTTAATTTTTCTCAAAATAACTGTTGACCATGTTGAAGATTACTTTTCTACTCCTTAAAATTTCTACAGTTTCTGAAAATAGTACATTTCTTGAATATACAATTCTTAAAAATACTTCAAACATAGGCAACCAATACAGCAACAACCAGCTGACTCATCAAGATGGATCTCAAGATATTTTAATTTCATTCTCTACATTATTTACTGTCATATTACGTAACACTACAGCATTACTCAAATTTATATAATACTGTAATGTTTGATAAAGAAGCCAGACCAATTTCTTTTACAAAGTGTATGATTGAAGAAAATGCTGCAATCTTTTCCACATATTCCAACGGTATATGTCTTACAATTTTATCTCACTTGAAATGTCTCAAGGGCTATTTTACTGTATAGTTTTGAAGCTGACAGGAAAGAAAAGACATTACAATTTCTAACTAAATTACTCGATAAGTTTATCCTTGAGAGTTGGATGTTTTGTTTCAAGGTGTCTATGAAAGAAACGTTTTTTTTTTAAAACTGCAGTTGGCAAAAATTTTGTTACAGATTACATAAAGCAGTTTAGGTAATTGCTCTTCCACAGTAAAGTAAAAATTTATTCGAATATAGATTGCCATATCTTTGCTTTTTTCCTTTTTTTCTCAGTCATGCAAGATAGTAGCTCACTATATTTTTCAGCAACTCCCTGTGTTACTTCAAAATCAAGTGCTGAAGACGAAGAGTGAACAACTGACTACTTGTCAAGTATTTGGTTTAATCTGACTAAACGACATGTTTTAAACCATCAATCCATAATGTAAAATCAGGGTACAATAATTATTAAAAGTTACTCTCCTGAGAAGAATTTCATTAAATGAAGCTACCATTGCATATTACTAATTACAAACTAAATCCCACAAGGTTTACACTTATCAAGATGAAAATAAAATCTATCCCAGGAAAATTATTTTGCTTTCTGTTCTGTTATCAATCAAGAATAGATGTCACTCAAAGGACAGACTGTCAAAACAAAAAATTACCAAACAAGATCTTTCGTCTCCTTTCCTTAATCAGATACTAATGCTGCCTTAGTGTTTGTGCTGTGATAACGTTTTTCAATACCAGCCTTATAAAAGAACATTTCTTATTCTTATCTTTGAATAATTAACAGTTCACATATGTGTGTATTTATATACTTTTTGATAATTTTTTTTAGTTAGCAAACACAAATTTTGTCATTACAATATTTTTGTGAACTCCTTTTATACACATTGTAAAGTGACAGGAATTTACATACTACTAACGTAGAATCTCGCAGAGAAGGTAACAATAAATTTTTAAATAAGTCAGAGATATGTAACAACTTTCATACTTGCTATGGTCATAATAAATTACATCATAGTGATACATGCATATTATTGTACACTTTTGTGATACATATACTATGAGTAAAGTTTCACAATTCTTATAGAGAAAAAAATTGTTACTTATATGAACTTTGAAATGGAAATTTTCTTTGAATTATAATAAATAAACATTAAAAACACTATTTACCTTGCTTGCTCTGTAAGGATAGTAGCCACCACTTGTATTATCATCAATTGAACCCATTTTGGATGTTATATTAACTACTGCAGCACGACTACTTGAGAAATTGTTACCACCTACTTTAGAAGCAGCAGTTTTCAATAAAGGAAGTAATGCCTAAAAGTTTAATAAAAGAACAAAATGAACAAATATTAAATTTGAGAAATGAGTAATCATCCATACAGAATTAACAAACAATTCAACATATTAAAAAAACTATAAGTTTTGATGTAAAATAATTTAGCTTTCAAGAAGAGTAACATGTTTTTTAAATATATATTTTGTATTAATATAAAAATGAAATATTATTACGCCTTAAAAAATGAATTCTGTTTAGCTTTGATTTTCTAAAATTCTTGAATAAAAAACTACATAATATTCATTTCATTATAATTTCTTATACTTTTTAAATTCTCAACAGCAATTAAAATTGGCAGAAGCAAAATGCCTAGATATGCCAAATCTAATTTTAATCTTTTCAAAGTTTTATTGTTTTGAAACAGAATACTTTGAAGAAAATTATGAAAAGGAACTACATTATTAAATATTGTACAAATAAGGCATTTCAAATTATAATTTTACTAAGATTTTACTCTAATAAAAATAAACTTGAAAAATAGTTTTAAAAACTTTATTTGTTAAGAAGTCAGTTAAATTTACATTTAAAAACATTCTCCAGCCAATTTTTTCCAATACAAAGAGGTATTCAAAAATATTAATTATTCCTCATTATACTATACGATTAAACAAAATTAAAGTACTCATGAAACAAACCCCAGGAATTAAAAAAATTAAAATTTTTAGACTAATTACTTAGCCCTCTGACTGTCTATCCTGTTATATCCTAGGGCACCTAAGTATAGCAAAATTTGCTCATCCAGCCATATTAATGGGCATTGCCTCTATTTAAAAATGTATCTCACTTCAACATTTAAATGCCAGTTAGATATAAGTATTTAAGATTAAATTCAGTTTTGGTCAACAAGTGAGTTTAATTTTCCACATTTAAATCTGGATATATATTTTACATTTTTCTAATAAAACCAATATTAAAAAAATTGTTAAAAAAATATGCAATTTTTGTAGCAATTATGTTAAAAAAATTGAGCATCTAGAGAGTTAATTTTGTTTACGAAGCATCTAAATAAAGATCATGATACAAAAGTTTAAAATCAGATTAATTTGTATCACAGGAAAATGCTTTAAAAACGACATTACTAAATTTTAACATAAAGCTCTCTTCTATTTCTTTAACAAACTCACTGTAAAAAAATGCACATATTTTGTTTTTATTGCATGTTAGAAATCAATATACATTTGGAAATTAAAAAAGCCTAACTATTGATTTATATCAGTGCTTCCCAACCTTTTTATTGCAGACCGGTTAATGTTTGATAATTTTATCGCAGCCTACTGAGCGTGGGAGAAGCCGATTGTTTATATTCAAGATTGTTTCGATTTTTTAAAATTTAAATTTACTTAAATATGGCTTCAGTATAAAATACAGTTACACCAAAACAGGAATTTGAAGTGATTTAACGTTTCCAAAGAAAGTCACAGAAACCCATAAGAAATACACCACAGTAAATAAAATGGAAGTTATTTAACGTTTCTTGGGCGGCCTGGTACAATTTGATTTATGGACCTATATTGGTCTGTGGCTCTGGGGTTGGATCACAAGTGCTGATGTTCAGAAATATAAATTGTAGAAGCAAATAAAATTAACAATTACATTTAACACAGTAAATTTCATAACCAGATTCACAAGGCAAAATCCTACTTCAAATTCTTAGTATTTAATTTGAGTTTCGTTATGTTTTTCTTTAAGATTCAATTTTCTTCAACAATAAACAACACAGTCCATGATGATCTTTTATTGTATTAGGGCATATGTAACTTGTAAAATGATGCATTGTCAATTTAAAAAATTTGAATTCATTTTGCATTTGCATACTTTTGGTTGTTTCACTTGTGCAAGAATCCCATTTCAATGCTAATCTCTTTATTTAGCATTGAAATGGGTTTTTTGTAAAAACCATAAGCATTCCATAAGAGCTCATAATTTTTTTTTATATATAATATTTTTATCAATTTTGTACCACTGTTGAACATTTTAAATGATTAGCAAGTCATCTAATTCTTTATTATTGAAGAGAAGAATCTGATAATTCATCAGAAAAACATATGTTCTGTCATTTGCAGAACATTTCTAGACAGCAATATCTTGCAATTGTGAAAAATGAGAAAGAGATTTGATTCATGAGTACCACGCAAATATATGGAATTTAGCAGACCCTATCTATTAACCAAAACTGGATTTAAAGTGTTAAGAACAGCACAAAATGTATCACTGATGTTAAAACACTGAAACAATGATATACCTTTAAATAGAAATAACAAATGCATACCAGTGGAAATAACAGGATGAGCAATTTATGCTACTTTTATATTGTTTGTGAATAATAAAATCTCTAGTTCCTTGCTCAGGGCTTTTGGAGTCGCTTGTTTTAGGATGGCAACTGGGCATGATTACCAACAAAAGCATTTACACTGAATAGGAATCATGTATTCACCTTGTTGCCTTTTGAGCCATCAAGGTGATACAGATAGAGACCACCTCAAGTGAGTGAATGTATGGTTTAATGGTGCAAGAGCCGGTTCCAACTAAACTGCGCCAAACATTAGTTAAGGCATTAAAATTTCAAAACATATCAGATGCACAAACGCATATATATTTTCATATATGCATGCACACATATATGTTTAATAAAACACTAAATAAAACAAATTAAGTACAGTAATCCAATTTTGGAAAAAAAAGCAAATAATTTTTGGTGGGGTTTTTCTCCCACCAGGTCAGATAAAAGTTAAATGAGATGAATTAAAAAATGTGATATAATATATAAATCTGTGGTCTAGACGGGAAAAGGAAAGGATGAATGGAATGACAAGAAAGAGGGTCAAAATTAGAGAAGGATCACTAGGGTACCCCAGGGTTCATGACATCCATGTTTACCAAAGACAGTAAACCTCTTGGGAAAAAGGAAAAGATAAATAGGGCACCTCGGGATTGTGACACCCATACTCACCTAATGAAGGTGAACCCCTGAGGGGGAGACCACTTCAAGAACAACCCTGAAGTTTGAAAGATTTTAGTTGACAGCATTATTAAGGCAAAAGATAGTTTTCTTTCTTGTTTTTATATATTTTCATTGCCATACTGGGCTGCTCATTGAACGATGGCAGAAAGGCCGAAGACAGACAAAGGATTATAAAAATTTAAAATATTGACAGTGAAAATCATGAGATAAGCAGTCACTGTTTCCAAACATGTGGTTAGACATAAAATTCAATTATATCAAAGGTAACATAGAAGTCATGGAAAAAAAAATCAATGACTAGCAGTCTAGAAGAATGCATAATTAAGTTATTAATAATTTGGATATAACACCATCAAAATGATGCAGAAATTTAGTTAATTATTTTCAAAAAGCAAATCAAATTAATTAACATTGAAAGCAGCTAAGTAGTACACATTTACTGATGGAGCAATGTTTATTGAAATGTGATAAGAAAAAATACCATTTGTTATTTTTAAAAAAGGCTTTAAAGTCCACTTTAATATTTTCAAAAACCTAGAATTGGATACATTTAAGAATGTTATAATTCAAAATGGGAACTTAGTGGTTCTAGAGATCAGGAAGCATAATACAGCAACATGTAGGAAGTATGTCAAATTATGTTCCTTCATTGTGTTTGTAGGGAATGTATCTTATGAAATAATATAGTCAATGTTCTGGTTATGTTTAGCTGTTAAACCATGGTCATTATTAATGCCAAGTGCCTTAAGGTATAAATAACTAAAAAAAACCTGTTTAATTAGCAATAAGAATCCCCAAAATGTCATTTTTCACACACATATTACATTAAATAACAACTGCAGTATATAACAGCTATAAAAACAAAGCATGTATGAAAAACATACAATTATAACAAACAAGCAATCAATCACCTATCATTAAAAAATTCAAGCTTATTTGCAATTATTTATGATGACAGAAATAGTTTTTCAAGAATTTTTTTATCTTTTGCTGAAAATCCATGAAACAAAAACTTGTCATATTTCACAAATTTGAACATTTTAGTACTTCAAATCAGTTTTTTAAAAAGTTCCCCTTTAAAAAATTTCAAAGATTTCTTTTGAATCTAAGCAACATCAATAATTATTTTCCTGTATTAATTTCTTTTCACATAATATACAACTCAAAAGGAATAAGAGCCATTAAGAAAAAAGTGAAGCTTTTTAAAACAAAAACATACAAATAAAATTAAAGATTGTGTGACATAAATTGATACTAACAAGATATATGTGAATTAGAAAACAATATAAAGTTAAGTAAATTATAATATAACCTAAAATCTAATATATGATTAAACACATTAAGAAGTAAATTAATCATAAAAGAAATAAACAATGCAGCTAATGAGAATGTGTATATACATATATCTATGGATGATATAATTTTATTAAAAAGACATAAAATTTTAAATAAATATTATAAAATTATTTTCATAATGCAGATAAGAGATGATTTTATAAGCATATTATCTCTATTGTCATCTTTGTACAATAAAATTTAATGATTAAATAAAAATTAAATGTAAAAAATAACCTAACATAAGCAAAAGCAAATTTAAATATTTTCATAACCCTGTACATAAAAACACAACAACAACTTACTTTAGTTAAGAGAAGTGGGCTAACAGTATTAACTTCAAAATTTTCCATCATAGCACTCATAGTTACATCCTCCAAAGAATGCTTATGAAGTATTCCAGCATTATTTATTAGTAAATTTAAACCAGTTTCACCAACTTCTTGTTCCACTTGTTTTTTAATTTCACCAAAACTTTCATTTTCTCTTACATCTACAAAAGCAAAAATATTATTAAAACATTAATATTCAATTAAATGTTTTGGATTCAAACATCTAAAATAGATATAAATTGCAAAATAATGCAGAAAATATTAATACAGAAAACTGGAAGGAAAAAAAAAAGGAAAATTTTTAAAATCCCAGGTTAATGCTTACCCAACTGTAATATTTTTACATTAGGATTAGATTTGGCTAACTTCTGCAGGTCCTGGCAAAAAGGAAATAGTGAACAAGTTAGGCACAAAGTACTATTTATTAATAACAAAAATACAATACAAGATTGACACAAGATAATTCAAATTATAAATAAAAAAAACAATGAAAGTCCTGTATCTAGTTTAAATTTATAGAGAAATTTGATTCTAAAATTCTAATTTTTTTTTGATAAAACAAAATTATTCCTTTGTATTAAAGCTCTTTTGAAATTATTATAACAAATTAAAATTTTTCATATTTGTGATACATTACAGTTCACAAATTTTTCTCACACACATACAATTAAAAATACATTTACACTGCTTATTTCAGCCTTCCTTATTGCACATAAGTACATCAAAATATTCAAACCAATTTATGAAATTAGGAATTAAAAACACCTTTTTCTAAAATTCAAATGATATATATTAAAATATTATTAAAGCAACATTCATACAATATGCATGTTTTTAATTTTATTAGACCACACAAGTTGTCAGGGATTAAATGATCTCAGTATGGTTAACTTTTTTTAAGCAAAAATTTAACAGTAATAGAGAAATACAAGATCTTAACAGATCCTATTTTACTTTTCTTTATATATGGTTATAAAATTCAGATGAAACTGACCACACAGACGGTTATGTTGGAAGAAATATTTCATGTCATACAAAAATATAAATACCGGTAAGACTTAAGGTAAAACTTAGGTTTTATACAAACATTAGATATGATTTGATATTTATAAACAAAACAATTTACTTCGGCTTTGTTAGGGTTTCGGCAAGTAGCAAATATGAAATTAGGTGCAGATGGTAAATCAAGAAATTGTTTAACAAATTCAAGCCCAATACCACGATTAGCACCAGTAATAAGAACTGAAGATATTTTCATTTTTGAAAAGTAACTTTGGAATTACGACAAAATTGATACTCCTAAAACGTAAATTCGAAACCCTCTACTCAGGAAATATCACTGCTTTCACAAGCTTCTATCAACTTGATCAACAGGATACAGTTAAGTTGTTGCTTATCAGACCAGCTAACCGGTAGGCTTATAAATTTGGATTTAATCATGAATTATGGTTTTTTTTCATCAGCGACCATATTTTAATGATGCAATGTTTGAAAACACTTTAAAAATCTAAAAGCAATTCCTCGCAAATCCTTTAAGTATATTTTAAAAGTTGTATATCCCAGCTACACTTAAAAAAGAATGTAATCTTTTTTTTTTCTGAATCATCATTGTTACGATGCTCATTCGAAGTAAAAACAGACTCCTCTGACTTATCAAAATGAGCATCACTAACAACAAAATATAATTCCAAATTAATTTTAATATCTTAGGATAATTTAAGAAAAAAAAATGATATCTATAAAAACACATTTAACACATGTTCAAAAACATTATTCAGAATGCCTCCCGATAATATTGCGTACACATTCTAATTATTTTAGTAAGGATAGATAAAATACATACAATGCATAAACTATATATTGTTGGACATGCATTTTGTCCAACCAAAATGTAAATGATTCAGGAAAAATGGTAAAAGGATAAAAAAAAGGAACGAATTTGTTTAACGAATTATAACACTCAATTTATTCCCTTTTGATTACTACTTTTGTGAACAAATTCATTTAAAAGAATTTATCATTATATTCTTTTTATGTACTTTTGTAGCATCATTATAAGCAAAAATGACTTCCAATTGCTATCCCATGGGAAAAAAAATATTTATATATTTTTTAAATAAAATTCTATGAAAGAAAATATTGCTTCAGCTTTTGAAATATATAGTAATAATAATAATAATAATAATAATAATAAAATAATATAATAAGCAGCCTAGTAGTTATTTTGATTCATCTGTACTAATTGTTACACTTTCTTTTTAATATGTCTGACTGAAAGATTTTATAAATGATACATTATTTTTATTTTTTTAAAATTAAAATATATTCTACTAAATCGAGAAGCATTTTTACCAATACAGTTGCAATTACAACGATATCTTGCAACTGTAAGATGCAAATAATATTTGTAGTTCATTTTTCATTTCCTAGTGTTAGCTCACACTCACTCTCTCTATATATATTGTATAAATATATTTATCTTGTTCAAAATTTCGATCGTTAATAAAATTCTTTTTATTCATCCAATCAAGCTAAAATAATTTTTTTAAAACTTGTAGTGGATGACACTTGATGTTAATATAGTTTTTTCAAATATTAATTCATTAATTACCGGTTTATTAATTAAATTAAACTAATTACCGGTCGTTGACACCAACTTAGATTTATCTCCGTTGTTGTAACAATGTAACTATTAAAACAATGACAAAAGTTGGCGTCGCAAACCGGTTTTTCAGCCAAACTAGCCAAACCGGGTGTGCATTGTTACAACAATGCAGACACATCATGCTCTTTTTTCAATTCCTACTATTAGTTCGCTCTCTCCCTATGTATGTATGTATATATATATATATATATATATATATATATATATATATATATATAAACTTTCTTTTCATCCATTCAAAGTAGCAATTGACTTAAAGCAATTTTTTTATATTACTTGTATTTAGTTAATTATTATTATTAAGGCAAAAAGAGAATAGAAATACAGAAAATTTAATTTGTTGAAAAGATTACTTCTTTTTCAAAAACTGATGATATATATTAAAAACAAATGCAACTACTAGTTGAAACACATTATTTTAGATAAATAAAGTTTGAATCATTTTGTACATAAATTAGTATTGTAAATCTTTCTCACGTAAAAGTTTCAAGAAAAAAATTTTTTGACCTCCCGTCAAACAGATGAATGTTATTTTTAACATTTTGGTAACATTTTTGAGTCTTTAAAAATGCATATTTATCCTCAAGATCTGTTATGCAGATTCTGCTTTCAATTTCTTCTTTTTTTCCCTTCTAATTTTCATACCTATTTGCGTTTATGTGTATACTTCAAATTAATGCTATAAAATCTAAGACTGTCTTGCTGTAGAATCGATTTCGATGAGGGTTCATCATTAAAATAGTTTCTTCTGCGAGTAATGAGTTTAAAACACCATAAAGAGCATTCTCCGTAAAGTGATGAACATGGAATATTGAATATTAATTTTTTTAATTGCAAGGAACTTTATCGTATGTTTGATGAAAAGACATACAATTATTTCTCTGATATAGCAACAACTTTTTATTTAATAACTATGAGTTGGCAATGCACTTTGTAATTTTGAACAACAGACGAGAAGGACGACACTGAGCTGTGGTCTTCCACTCTCCAAACTTCTACATCACGCCAGCGAGAGGACTTTAAAGACATAAGAAAGAAAAATTAAACTTATATTCGGGTGGGTAGGAATTCTTTTTTTCCCCAACAGTGCATCCAAAAAATGTGCTTATCCCCTAGCTCAATAATAATAATAACAAATCTTCCACACACACACAATTACGTATCGTGCTTACAATTTTAGTAATTTGAGATTTTAGCTATTTTTTTTTGTCAATTTTTTTAAATTGATTCAACTTACCAACGTTGTAACGGTATTGTTTTAAATGTATTTAAGTTTGGGATTTGAGGAAATGAGAGAAAAAAATAAATTAAAGCCTGTACATTCATAATATTTACTGTTCGTGTAAAAAGCTTGAAAAACACTTGTTTTTTAAAATACAATTTAGCAATATTTCGCAATTTTATTTGACCTTTACTAAACAAAACTTAATAAATAGTAAAACATATTTCATATTTTAAGACATAAGACATATCATATATTTAAGACATCCTTTAACATAAAATGGGGACATACTATTAAGTCCATTTTAGGAAATTATCCAATATTTTTATTTAAATAATCTACTTTAAAGAGAGACTTTTAAGAAAATTAGAAATCTTTTGAGAAAGAAATTTGAGAAATCATAATAAAATGAGTCGTCTTGATAATGTCTTCTCTTGCTTCAGCACTGCACACTTTTTTGAAATGTCTTTATCTTACATTTGACGCAGCGTTCCACTGCTTGGGTGCGTACATTCATAAAAAAATGTCATTTATGACATTATAACTTTGAAAGATAGATAACGCAAATGTTGCTATATCAGAGACTCCATAACTATCACTGACCAATGATGTTTCTTTTTCATTGGTTCTTATTAGTTATATGATTTTTTTATTTGCACCATATCGAGTTTCAGAGTGAGTCACCATAATTATTATTATCTGAGATATCAGATCCTTTATGTATTTTTATTTATCGGCTGTGTGTTCTGATTTGTAAGTCTCCAGAGTATCACTCGAAGTTTGATGTGTCTGGTGCTCTTTGCTCTTTATTTTCCTTTCAATCCTCTTTTCTAATTTATGAACTCCATTCATTCAAATCTAATTTTCCAAATTCCCAAACTAATACTTTATTTCCAGGAACATAAAACATTATTCAAATATTGGAACTCGGTTGACTTTATTACTGTGAAAATTAATTGAAAAAGCAGGCATTTCCCCCAAATTTGGATTTCTTTGGCAAATCCATTCGGCAATAGAACGTTTGAATGCATTGTTTGCATCGAGATGGTAGACTTTCTCAATTTATAATAACTATCATGGCACTTGCTAATTAGTTACACTATGCTGAACTCGGAAAGCACAAGGTCAGAACTCTTTTCGTACAAGCATTTAATTTTATAAGCCACCATTTCAGCTACGTTAGAAAAATTCATGTATTTGTTATTGATGCATAGTGAAATCTCATCCTTGTTAAATACAGTACATTAAGACATCTTTAAGAGAAAAAAGCTAATTTAGCAAAATATCATAGAGATTACCGAATACTCAAAATCCTTTCTAGTAATGATTTTATTACACTTAATCATTTTTTTTAATTATTATTAAAAGCTTTTATTTAACTTACAATGTATGTATGTATGTATGTATGTATGTATGTATGTATGTATGTATGTATGTATGTATGTATGTATGTATGTATGTATGTATGTATGTATGCATGCATGCATGCATGCATGCATGCGTGCGTGCGTGCGTGCGTGTGTGTGTGTGTATGTATGTATGTATGTATGTATGTATGTATGTATGTATGTATGTATGTATGTATGTATGTATGTATGTATGTATGTATGTAATTTGTTCGGGTGGAATCTTGCAACTCAAGCTTGAAGCTGATATCTTCCTCCCATTGAGCTGAAATTTTGTATATACACGTTTAGTTTGGATGACAAGGCAGGTTTTGACCATTTATATTCCGATATTGCAATTAATTAAAAAGATATTAATTAAAAACGTTAAACTAATTTTGGGCGCCAACTTGGATATATCTGCATTGTTGTAATAATTTTATTGTTACAACAATGACAAAAAGTTGGCGTCGAAAATTGGTTTTCAGCCAAACTGGAATTTCATAACGTTGCGCTATTGACTGTATTAATTAACTGTCTAAAAAATAATTACATTTCTACAACGTAAAAATAATCTAATTTCTGCAACATACGCAATTTTTTTTACAAATTTCTATCTATTTTCTTGGATTTAAATTCAAAACAAAAAAAGTAGAGCTATTTTTCAAGTAGATTGGTTCATTGTATACCTTTCTCAACGCTGCCAAGTTAAACTGAGATGGAGTATTATAGAAATTCTAACTTTAATCTATGAAGCTCAGACAAAAAATAATTATAGAATCGGAAAGGTCATTTATTTCATCCCGATACGGTATAATGTTTTTTACAAAATAATATTTGTATTTCGTACGATTTTTTTTAAATAAGTCAAAATAGATGTGTTTTTATGAAAATAATGTCTAAATCGACGCACATGAATTTTTTTTGTTTAAAATTAATCGACATTCCGTACTAAAAACAGCTCATGATTTGCTCTTTTAGAATCAGTCATTTAAAAAATAAAATGTCTAAAACTTTTTTTTTACGATTTTTCAAAAAATACTCAAAATTTTAATATTTAATAACTTTGTCATTTATGAAGAAAATCTCATAAACTTTTTTTTCGTGTGTAGGATAATATTACCCAAGATCTGTACGAAGATTGAAAGAATTGCTTAAAATTTACGGATTTAAGAAAAAATTGTGTTTTTCGTCTAGTACCCTTTTTGGGAGAATTCATTTAGCTGGACTGTTTGAAAATAACGGCTAACACCTAGCAACAATGATGCGTTGAATGAGATGAACAGAATAAGACACCTGTCCAGTGATAACAAAAAAGTAAAAAATAAATTAAAAGTAAAGAAATCTTTTTAAAAAACAAGCTTTTATTTAAACGCTCTAAAAAAGAATAAAATAAATTTTTCTTTAAATTTTTTTTACTATCAACTTATAACGTAATTACACAATTTATAATGATATAAAAGCTTGTCGTGAGATTTACCTCTGCAAATAAACAAGTAAATTAAATAACTTGATCTGATTGATTTCAATTTCTTAAAATTTTCAAACTAAGTAAATAAGAGTGCTTTAATCTTGCGACAATCTTTTATATCATATAAATTGTGTAATGAC